>VZTB01015532.1:0-31542 GCA_013397245.1 Thryothorus ludovicianus | reverse complement strand
CTCCAACGCCAACACAGCCCCGGCCCTACCCCAACCCTGCCACAACACAGCCGCGGCCTCAGCCCCGGCCCTGCCCCAATCCGGCCCCAAACCCAGCCACAATCCCAATAAAATCGCAATCCTAACACAGTCACAGCCAGCCTCAACCTCGGCCCGGCTCCAACATAGCTCTGGCCCAGCCCCAGCTCGGCCCCGGCCGGGGAAAAGGCGTCGGGCAGCGACACCCGGTGGGGAAGCGGCTGCCGGGCCCGGGAGAGCCGCCCTCCCTCAGCGGGGGCCCGGTACCCGCACCCCAGGGCAGCGGATGGCTCCGCTGGAGAGCCACGGGGCCGGCCCGGCGTGAGGGGCCTTGGCTCTGCCGCCCGGCTGAGGCCGCCTGCCCGAGCTGCTGAAACACCGAGCTCCAGAGAAGACTGAGGCACCGAAAGGAGCCTGAGTGTCCCTCCTGGCACTTCTCGCTGTGCCAAACCAGAAAAATGTGTGAGGGGACATCACACAAAAACACACTGCGCATTAAAGTGTGTTTCTGAGCGGCGCTGCTGCTCTTGCTTCCTTGGCTTAGCTGGAAAATTTTAGAAGGAAACTTTTAAGTTACCAAGTGATGGAGCTTTTCCAAAGTGTTTTGTCCCATCTTCTCTCTGGTGTGGCACAGTGAGGCTGGGGTCAGAGAGGCACTGCTGTCCTCTGCTGCCCTTCTCCTCCTCTTTTAACACCCTGGCATTCCCCGCTCCTCCCAGGGTTTGGCACTGATGCTCCAGCCCACCAGACCGGTGTGACAGGGTGACACCGGGTGAGATGCTCCACAGTAGGAGCCTTTACTCGGAGCAGGCTTTTCCCTGCTCTGCTCAGGGTTTACATCTTGCTCAGGCCCCCAGTCTTTGTGCTGCAGCTCTGCCAACCCAAACCCTGACTCCTCCTGAGCCTCCTGCCTGTGCCTGGGTAGGATCACCGAGCCAGCTCTGCCCGCCTTGCACAGGTACTGGGCTCATCGATGCCCATGAGGATGCTGCTTGTGCCCACCTCCACTCCTGGCTCCCTTTCCTGTGGAGCAGCCTGCTCGGGTGGCACCCAGGCTCTCCAAAACCTCAAGTTGTGCCATGAAGCTGCCAGTAGAAAAGTAATCCTGGACTGGATTTCTTTCAGTACAGTACCTGGGGAAAAGCTGTGTCTTTTTATTTTTCTTGCATTTCTTGTCTTTCTTCTGACTGGCAGCTCAGCACAGTTCAGGTGGTATAAGGTAAAAACACACTGCAGTATCCCACTACCCTGCCCTTTAACCAGCTTGGTTTAGGATTTTGTAGGCTGTGATCTGTCCTGAGTGCCAAGGATATGTTCCAGAGCCTCGGAGTCAGAAAAACATTTGAGTATCATCCTCTTTTTTCTCAGTCTTTCCAATAAGACATAAAATAGTGTTTCTGTCAAAGCCACTGAGAAAAGTCCCCCTAAGCAAGTTTCTCTTAATTCCTTTATTTTCTATAAGAATAAACTCAAACCACAAAATGTGTAAATTTCTGGATTAATAGTGAAATATGAGGGAGGCATTGACTAAAAAATCATATACAGCTGTCTCTGGAAAATATTTTCACATGTGAGTTGAATTTCCTGACGTCATTGAGCTGTTTCAGGTTCTTGAATTATCCATAATTGTACATTCATTTTTTTGAGGGAGGTGATTCTCTCCTGCTACTCCATTCTGGTGACATCACTCCTGGAGGGATGCATCCAGCCTTCAGCACAGAAAAAACTTGGATCTGTTGGAACAGGTCCAGAGGAGGTCACAAAAATGGGCACAAGGCTGGAACACCTCCTGTGTGATAGGCTGGGAGAGTCAGGGGTTGTTCAGCCTGGAGTAGGCCCTGAGGAGACCTTATTGGGAATTTTCACTGTATAGAGGGGGCAAAGACAAATGGAGAGGAACTTTTTACCAGATCCTGCAATACAGCACAAGGGACAATGGTTTTAAACTGAAAGAGGGCAGGTTTAGATTGGACAAAAAAGAAGGCATTTTTAATTATGAGGGTGGTAAGACCTTAGCATAGGTTGCCCAGAGAAGCTGTGGCTGCCCCATCCCTGGAAGTGTCCAAGCTCAGGATGGTGCTTGGAGCAACCTGGGATAGTGGAAGGTGTCACTGCCCATGGCAGGGGGTTGGACTATAGGATCTTCAGTGTGCCTTCCAACCCAAAACATTCCAGCATTCTTCTGTGATCCCATTTAATGGCTAATTTCTTGAGGCACATTGAAAGAGTTTCAATAACTTCCCAAGTATTTTCTTGACACACATAGATAAAAAGATTTGCCTAGAAGTGGAGCTGAGATGGGTGTGCAGCTACCACAGCTCAGCAGGCAGAGGTGAACTCGCTGTCTGTCAGGTAACTCAGCAAAAGGGAAAGTTTTCCTTCCTCCTGTGCCCTGCTGACATTTGGGATGAACACATCCTTGTATAAGTGTGCATGGGGTTTGGTTTTTCCCTTTGTAGAGCAGAAAACTTTCACGAACTTCAAGCAAAAAATTATACAGTGTTCCTACACAACTTGACACAGTGCAGCTGATGGTTGTGAATGCAAAAATGGTTTTGAGTGGGAAGCATGGGACTGGAAATCACGGGCTGAATGAAACCACCTGAATCAAGAGGCTCAGAGGCTGACACAGCTGCAATCTGTGTTGGTTAGTTTTCCTCACAGGTCAAATGGAATAAATTCTTTAATCAGGTTTTCTCCAAAAAAACAGTATTTTAGCAAGATTTCCAGTCAGAGAAAAACACTGTATCAGAATAAAAGGCACCCTAAAGTGAGCTAAACTGCCATGACTTGCACAGCTGCTAGCAAGGGGAAGAAGCCTTGGTGGAAAACACTGATGGCAGATCTATAAGCCTCAATAATTAAAATATTATGACATTATTTCGTGTGAAATTAAGATAGTACTTCCTAAACAAAAATGTAGGATAAAATCTTTGACTTCTTCAGAAAGAACCATGGTTTCTGAATTTTGGGATATTCATTTTAAGTAATCCTTTTCCGACTTACTACCCTTTTTTAAGATCAAAAATAAAAGCTTTTTTTCCATTTAAGTTGAAACCAATCATCCTTGTGCATAAGGGTCTTTTCCTCTGAGACAGAGATATTGAGTTTCCAATCTTCTTAATTCTCTGGCATTCGTTACTCCGTTAATCATGAGACTTAGCACTCCTGTGGTGCTGTAAATCTCCAAAACTCCCTGCTACCATGAGGGGCTTCATTCTGCACATGAATTTAAGGGGGTGGATCAGAGGGCTTGGTGGAGCTCTGTGGAAAACAGCATTCCTGGGAACGTCAGTGGCTCTGAGGCCTGGGATATGGTCTCTCGTGATATCAGTGTTGTCCTCTACACATTTTCCATCTGGAAACTCCAAGATGGCAAAGAAGACCCAATGTTTGGAACTTCAAGTCACTGAAGGGAGAGAAGAAATCTTTAGTGAACATTATGATTTGCTTTATTATCCTTTGAAACTGGATCTGAGGCCCTCTGTGAGGGTTATTTAATGACACAATTTACTTACATGGAGACACAGAGCTCCTGTGGCACCTTGCTTACCAGGAAAGCTGGTAAGGGGGTTCTCACTGATATTATTCCAGCTTTGGTGAATACTGAAAAAATCCTTCTTTGAGGGGATATTGAGGGGAAATTGAAATGAAATATTTCTTCCACCCCTCAGACTAAATTGTGGTATTTTATCTCTTTGGTCTAAGGTATGTTCAGACCTTTTCAATCACACTGAAGTCAAATTACATTACAACTGCCTTGTCAGGTGTTGCTTTGCTTCCTGGGAGCTGTAGCTTAGGTCCCATTTTGTGCCCTGGGTTTGGTTCCCTAAGGACCAAGCTCTCCCTTCTAGCTGCACTGGTTACATATAGGGGATAATGTCCAGAAATGCAGAAACAGAGTTAGTTAAAACACTTATCTTTGCTTTGACTTAAAATATTTTATTAAAGAAAAATTGTCTACAGCAATCCATCCAAAACTGGGAGAAAACAAGATACTGAAATAACAGAAATTCACACAACTTTGAAACTCTGTTTTCCATTTGTCCCTGTTCCCATTCTGTGCCTTGTGCTGCTTCTCTTCTGGAACAATATGAATGAAATATCGTTCAGGGTGCAGAGGGATACTTGCTCTGGAGATCAAGGTTGAGTTTGGGGGTTTTTTTTGAGAAATGATGCAGAGTATTTACATTCATAAGGATCCAAGGCACAAAGTCTCACTTTCAGAAGCAGATTGCAGTCAGAAGTGCCCAAAAACCTGAAAACAGAAATTGGGGTCCTAATTAGTTATTAGGAGAAGACTTTCTATTTGATTTAATTAGTGGAATATCAGGTGTAAGCCAACTTAAGTGTTGAAGCCTTTTGACAGATGTGGTGAGAACCATCTGAATTTCAAAGTGACTTTCAAGTTATTTTAGCATAAATCTGTGCATCTAAACATAAGAAGATTTTGTAGTTGTCGTTATGTATCTGACAGCTAGGATTTTCAGGTGTCACTGTTTCTGGTATGGTTGTACAATTTTGGAGGGCTATTGTTTTCTTTTCTTAAGACATGGTTAAAAAAAGAGATATGCAATAAGTTCTGTTCAGTGAAAAGAGATGCTGATATTGTTGAAGAGATTTTCTGAAAGCTGCCTGAGATTACCTTTATAATGGAATCTTTACATATATAAAAAATAAATCTATGTTTTAGATAAACATTGCTTTTCTTTGTCTAGAATGTATTAGTAAGAACAACACTATTAACAAAGTCAGGCTATTATCAGTTTTCATACCAATCATTTATATTCAGGTTATGCTTATCATGTGCTGAATGTCATCCACACACATGGGAGGATGCTTGTCCTTTCCTGAAAACCTTACAGACACTGGCAAAGAAAAGAGCATTTTATTTGCTGAAGGCTGAATAGCCTTTCAAACGTCTGCATGTTTTTAAACAATCCAGAAAATAATAATGGCTGTAAAAATAATGACCTGTAGCTTCCTCCATGCCTGGCTTTAAAGACACAGAGCCCCTTCCCCACAGTCACTGAGCCTTTTGTTTTTAAAGATCAACCTCTCCATTCTGGAGCTGGGAACAGAATCATTTTTGCACTTGTATCACAGCAGGGAGAAAAGAGCAGCTTGTTAATAGCTCTTGGTCACTGCAGCCTGAGTAAGATCATCTACTGCATTTCTTCATCTCAGGAGGAGGAACACCTCATTTCCCACACCCAAGCTCCCTCCCAGTGCTGCTTTCCTCTGTCAGCAGACATTTCTGTGCCAGGAAGACTGACAATGATGGTTTTCTAATGGCAGCATTTGCCCTCGTGCCCTGGAGGTTCTGCCTTGTAAACTTGTTTTCAGTAATAAGATAGATTCAGCCCATTTGTGACAGAAGGAAGGATGGTATGAAGGACCTTGAGGGGTCCCTGCCAGCCCCAATCACAGCTCAAGGGCTATGTGACAAATAGCATCTTTTACCACTGTAGGAGATAAAGTGGCCAGCAATTTGACAAGCAAAAATTGATTTTCCCCTCACAAACTCCATATAAGCACCCTGAACATTCATGAACCATTCAATTTCTCATCCCTTTCTCCTCGCAAAATTCATTGGGAATTTCCCTTTCTTACCCTGCTGAAAAGACAGCTCTAGCACTACCCAAAGATCTCTGTACCACTGCCAATGAGGGTGAGGCAGTAGAATTCTAAATGAGGCCTAGCTTACTTCTTTATTTTGTCCTAGAGCCAGTGCTGTAATCTCCTGAGGGCTGTAAGGGAATGAGTTGTGATGACTCAAGGCAGGACCAGCCTCAGCTGCCAGTTGTGCCCTCTGCTCAGGAACTGGAGGGATCTGGTGGGGTGAGCAGCACTTTGGGTGTAGAGTGGGGTTTTCCTCCCTCAGGGAATCTCAGGGCAAGACTGTGGGAGTCAGCCACGAAGCAGAAAGATGCTCAGGAGATTTGGCTGATTTTATAGAGAAGCTCTGGAGAACTCTGTGTTGCATAATCCCATCATAAAGGAGGACAGGGAATTTTACAAGATGCATTTCATGCCCTGACAGAAGAGAAGTTACTTACAAAAGCATTGCTTAGGGTCTTGGTCACAAAAGAGCCAAAGGTCAATTTGAGACAAAGCCAGCAATGGGCATTAAGGAAATGGCTGGTTGAGGAGGAGGCCAGGGAGATACCCTGTTTTCAGTGAAGCTTCCCTATAGCATCTCCTACAGCACTCTTTTTTGGAAAGGAGGAAGTAACAACAGGACTGCTGGGAAATCTGGTTTAATTGCCAGACTCACAGGACAGTGGTCAGCAGCCCCTCCCCTGATGCGTGCTGGTCATGGGGAGCTCAGGAGCCAATGTTGGGACTGACACTGTTCAACACCTTCAGCAGTGATGGGGAGGAGGGCACAGAGAACACCCTCAGCATCTCTGCAGGTGACACCATGGTAGGGAAAGTGGCAGAGACAAATGCTAGAGCCTCCATCCCAAATGACATCAAAAATCCTTAAGAAAAGAACCAACAAAGACTGTGATCAGAACTCATGTAAAGCTCCACACTGGGGCAGAATTGCCCCACATATCTGCAAGTGGCTGAGCAGCAATATTGCTAAAAAGGACCTGTGGTTATGGAGGATGCCTGGTTGACTGTGAGCTGGCAGGGTGCTCTTCACTGCGAGCAGACCATGATAAGCTCCTTCCACCTCCAGGTGGGCCCACATCTCAAACAGAATGTCCACAGAAGGACATGGAGAGCCTGGAGAGGGCCCAGCAGAAGGCTCCCAAATGGTGAGGAGCCTAGAGCTCATGTCTTACAAAGGGAGGCTGAGAGACACAGGCGAGTTTAGTGTAGAGGAGACTGAGCTGTTGTCAGCTCCCCACCAAGTACTGGAAAGGCAGAGCCCAACTTCCCTCAGGACTGACTGAGTGGAATATTGAGGTAGCTGTGCCTACTGCCATCCTGGCTCCTGGAAGGGCCCAGAACCTGTGCTATAGCCTTGCCTCTGGCCCTATCTCCTCTCCTGAAGCTGGTCCATTGGTGCCACCTGCCTGAGGGCTGTCAGTGATCACTGTTCAGCTCCTGTGGGACTGTGCCACAGGGCTGGGGGCATGAGGGCACTGCTTGTGCAGTGCTTGTCCTTCCCTGGCAAACAGTTTCTTCCCGTTCCCTTTGCTGATCCTTGGTGTTTCATGGACCTCTGTTTTCAAGGACAAAATTGGCCAATTGTATGATATACTTACTTTCCCTTCAGCACAAGGAATAAACCTTTATCTGGTTGAACTTTTCACCCTAACAGTGTTTCACTGACTGACTGTATTTAAATGTTTCTGGGGATTTTTTTGCTTCATGTATTTCCCTTGGTTAAATAGAAGCTGATGCTCAAATCTTGTTGGATTTCTATTTGGAATTTTTAAGACTTTTATTTAGCCAATAACTATATTACAGAACACTTTGTATTTTAAATTATATTATACTACAGGATGATGTTTGCTTGTTTTAAATATTGATACTTCATGCTATAATTTATCTTATGGTAAAAAAACCACACACAATCTTACTCAATAGCTGTTGCAGAAATTGATTTGAGCATTGTGAACAGCCCTTATGCCTTGAAGAGAGCAAATCTGGATGCCCAGCAATTGCTTAAATGTAACACCAGTTGGCTGCTGATCAAAGATGTTTGAAAGTGGAGGAAATCTGTAAATTTTCAAAGTAGAATCAATCTGTGCTGAGCAAATTAACATTTTGGTGTCATGAGGCAGTGATGCCTGAGGAAATTCCATCACTTCTCTTTTCCTTCATACTTGTCTCAGAAAGCCAGAAGACAGCAGCACAGAGACAACTGAAGAAACAATTGCTTCTCCAGAAAATGGTAAGATATACTTGTCCTGCAAATATATCTTACTGTATAAATATATATATATTTCATTTACAGATGGAGCCCAGGACAGCAACCTGATGTTTCTTCATAATTTCTTGCTTTATAAGCTCTATTTCCCTGGTTTTCCACAGAAACTGGCAGCACAGTGTGTAGTAAAGGCCAGCCTTGTGCAGATCACAGGGCGATAGATCAAACCATGAATTATTTACATGGGAGTTGCAAGTGTCCTTGTCATCCTCAGATCTGGAGTGTTTATTTAGGTGCCACCATGGGCAGAAATTCATGCAGTATTTCCTCCACTGAAGTCTCACCTGCAGCCTAAAATTCAGCTTAGGAAGCTCCATAACTGGGTACTGAGACATACCAAGCTTTAGGCACCATGGCATTAAAATCATCTTTTCGGAAAAGGAAATTCTTTAATAATGTGGACAATACTTTACTGACGCAAACAGCTGAACAGGGAGGGCCTGATAGGTGTTCCTGAGGAAGAGAAGATCTGACACAGAAGGTAACAAACAGTGCAGTTTCCACTGTAAGGCTTTGGGATGGGAGGTAAGCCTCTTTCTTTGGGGCTTTCCCCTGTGTATTTGGGGTGCTACCCACTCTCATGTGACAGCGCTGTGTTTCTTAACGCTGTTGGGAAAAGTCCTAAAAAGACCAAGATCGCTGTGAAATGCTTTAATCCAGCACTTTCCAAGGGGACACGGCTGCCTTGACAGCTGGCTGACTGTCAGGAGGACTCAGCAAAAGCCGGGACTCAGGCCAGAGATGTGTTTAACTTTTATTATTTTAAAATTACGTGTCAAAGTTTCGTTTTAATTTTGTTTTAATTAACTTTTACATTTTAATTGACTCGGGAGAGGGCCCCGGCAAGGCCGCCCCTTCCCGCGGCGGCGCCAGGTGGCGCCATGGAAGCGTGATCGGGACAGTGCCGGGACATCCTGGGTACACCCGGGACACCGCCTGGATATACCCGGGACACCGCCTGGATACNGTACACCCGGGACACCGCCTGGATATACCCGGGACACCGCCTGGATACACCCGGGACACCCCCGGGACACGGCCTGCATACCCCCGGGGCGCTGCCGGGGCGGTGCCCGTAAGGGACGCCCGATGGCACCGCGGTGCCGGGGGCAGGCAGGCTCCGGGCTGTTGGCCGCCCCTGAGTGTGGGCTGGTGCCTTTCCGTTCCACACAGCCACATCCGCAGCTCCTGCGCACCGCTCCTCACATCCCCAGCGCTCTCCTTTCTCCAGCGTGGTCCCGGCCTCCGGCTGGAGAAAAACCCGCGGCACTTCCCTCTCACCCTGGTCTGCACCGGTTCAAAACTGCTTCAGGGAGCCACGCTTTGATGGTAATCATTTTTGCGAGGGGGGAGAGCAAGGGGAGAACAGGTGTTTTTGGTTTTCTACACTGGAAAGGGAGCCTTGCCTTGTTTCATGTGTGTGCCTACCCACGGGCAGCTTTTCCAGGCCCCCTGCTCCAGCCTCACACACCGTGGTCGTGGCTGCCATTGCCTGCTGTCTGTTCATCTGTTCAGGCCTTGTGCTTTGCTGTTTCCTTACCAATCTTTGTTTAAAGCCTCACTCCACAGATTTCCTAGGATCAAAGCCTGCCTTCCTCACACCTCTCACCTCCCGGGGGACAGTTTTTACCCAGCTGGAGCGGCTGATCCGTCACCAAAATACTGAGGGCCCTCCTTGTGGAACGGAGCAGCAGAGGAGCCTTGGAGCAGAGCAGGCCCGGAGGGGTTTGCAGTTCCTTCACAGCCCAAGGCTGTGCGTGGCCTTCCCTCCTCTCTGTCAGAGGTTTTGGGATGCTGCCCTGTGAAGTGTCCTGTCAGCCTGTTTTAAAACAGTTTGATCTTACTCTAAAGTGTTTATGGGATTCAGTTTCCTCTGCCATACAGAACCCTGTGGGTGTTTGCCTGGAGCTGGATGTCCCTCAGCATGAGTGAACAATGGGTGATGGTTTTTCTCCTGCTCTGGAGCAGTGGTTTGTGTGTGCCTCTAATGTCACAGTCCAGCCGCTGCCACCAGCAGGAGCGAGCCCTTCCTTGCTTCCCACCCTCTACTTGCTGGCACCACCCTTTGTGTGATTGCAGTGATCTGATCCAGCTGAGCCAGAAAAAACAAAAAGTGCAGGAGGGCAGGGAGGGGGGGAAGTTAGTTTTCAGTGGGATCAATTCCATGCTCCAAACGCTTGCATAAGCGAAACAGAGGACTTGGCCTGGGCACAGGAACAAACAGCGTGGGCACAGAGGGAACACAGTGTCCACATCAGCTAAAACTGGTACTGATAACTCGTGTGTCAAAAGATACCCCAAGGGCTCTTGACATGAAAGTAGTTGAGACATTATCTTCCACACCTAGACATTCCTATCTTACCCAGTGAGCTGGAAGTAAAGGAGCTGGCAGTGGTGGTATCAACATGCCTACACAAGGTGGTATTGTTTTTTCCCAGGAAAGCAACAATTTTTACAGGAAGGAAGGAAGGAAGGAAGAAAGAAGGAAGATCACAAACCAAAATCCTCAGCTTTTAAAATATGGTCATTCTATTCCTGGATTGTTTTTCTAGTGCTGCACCATTAAATGGAGAAGCCTTTTCCACTTCCCTTTCCCCTCTCCTCTTCCTGTGGCAAAATACAGATGGACCCTAATGCAGATGGACCTTAAAGAGAGGGATGAGGAGGAAAGGTGGCCTGTTGATTCTTGTGAAGATGTTGCTTTTGTTTTCTCTTTGTTACTGCATTATATGATGAAAACAGGTGTTTCTTTTCTTCACAACTCACTGTATGGCCTGTCTAAACACAAAGAAAATAGCACTTCTGCAGATGGCGCTGAGTTCCAAGGCTGGAATCATCTTTATCATGAGGCAGTTACACTATGGTGGGCACTTTGATGAAATCTGCATCCAGATTCATGTCTGCATGCAAAACAAATGAATGCTCATTTGTTTCAGAAAAATAATTTGCTAGAGGTGTGTCTATCAGACAGTGGTTCCTATTTTGGGAATACCTTTTGCAGAAGATTAAGTGCTTTGTCTCATGACCAAAAATACAAAGAGTTTTTAAAGAGTGAAAGCAGACAACAGACTTTGCTTTTTATGGTGACATTTGCTGCTGATTTTGTTACAATTGTTTGTAAGTTGGAATGCTCTGTTTGCAAGGAAAAAGTTCTCACTGAGTACCAGAGTGGACAGTGGTTTTGTGAATAGGAATGCTGAGATCACCTAGATATTGGCAGTTTGGAAGCGTTGAGTCTTGCTTGGCCAGAATCATCAGTCACTGACTAGGAAAAATTCGAGTCTAAATTAATATGCTCACATAAACAGTTATGCAGAAGTTAAACCTTGAAAGCATTCACACTAACAGTCAATCTTGTTTCTCATTCAGCAGTTGGGTTTCTCCACAGGAAGTTCCTGACAGTTTGCAGGGAAGTAGCTTTGGCTTTTATTTGGAGCTAATTTCTGCTAACAAAAATAACCTTTGTGCTTTTACTTGCTCACGCATAAGTCTGGAAAATCTTGACTCCTGAACAATTAATGTGGGCTAATGCAATAACATTTCTTGCCCAAATAGCTGACAGTGGCCAGGTGCTCCTCTGAGGGTGCTTGGTGCCAGTGACGCTGTTCCCCTCACCTCAGCATTTTGGGATGGAGTCACTCGGCCACAGAGGCCATGCCAGAGAGGCTGATTCACCGCCCAAGGCATCATTGGCAGGCTCCCTCTGCATGGGTCACTCTCCTTGCTGTCACATACACCTGGGGAACACAGTGGGGGACCTGCTTCGCTGGGGTTTTTATTCCCTTTTGGTTTCCTGGAGCTTCCTGAGTAAACTGAGAATCGTTTTCTTTATAAGGAATTGTCTGTACATCCCACGTGTCCCTCTATTGTTCAGGCTGAGGGAAACTACACTGCAACAGGATCTTTGTTTCCGGCACCCCCGTCCCTCTCCCTGTACACAGGCTGAAGTCATAACCCTCTCCAGGAGTCCTTAACATTGGTTACTCTAGAAGCAATTGTGTTTTTGTAGACAGCTGTTTATAATTTCAGGTCTGTGAGGGAATGAGTGACGAATTTAGAGAAGTAAAGCTACTTGAGAGACTTCACCCTATTTGCTGGAAAGAAGTAAGGAAAGTTTGGGGAAAATAAAACAGCTGGAAGGCAGGGAGACATTGCAAGAAATGGGTAGTTGCAAAATGAACCTTATAAGGGAATAGATGCTTGGCCTTACCAAGTTTAGAGCACTAGACCTAGAAAGGCATCCTAGATAATTGCATTTTACAGCAGCTTGAGTCAGGGAGCAGGATGAAACAGTTTTTAAGCTCTTGTAATAAGCTATGAGCTATTGTTGTTTTTAGGAACAGAGAAAAGAAGTTGTCCCCTGTTGTCATTCACCTTTCTTTGTCCTTCCCCAAGCTGATCTTCTGCCAAAGATTTTCCTCACTGGCCCCAAGGCTCAGCTGCCGAGTTTTCATCACAGGTTACTCACACAGTCCCTCCCAGTCTTTTCAGTGAAGGGATGGTGGCACACAGCTCTGGAGTTGAGTGCTTTATATCTTTTCTCTGCCGCTCTTTGCTTCCTAGGAAGTATTCCTCTGCCTTCCCAGGCTTGCTGCTGTGGAGTGGGACCTCCACTGGAGGCAGTTACTCAGGGGTCTCTGACTCAGTGATAATTGCCTTCTTGGAGAATGGGTCTCCAGCCATGCCCTCAACCTTTTCACCCTCCATGTCCTCCTATTGCTCTTCTACACAGGCCTTCTCCCTGTTTTTCCTGCATCTCCTTACCTGAATCCAACCATGTCTCCTCACTTCTCTCCTAGCAGCTGCCACTCATCCTTCGATATGTTTGAGGAGCTACCATGTTCTGCTTTGGTTGGACATTTGCTCACTATGGGCTGGTCCCATCTGTTTCAAAGCCCCAGGAGGAGGCTGTGACTGGCCCAAGGCAGTTCATGGGCTCCACAGGTCACCCCCACTGCCTCTGGCAGTGAAACCCTCCCAGTTTTGCCCAGTACACCTCCTTTCCCCAAACAGACAGTTTTCCCCAGTTTACTTCTTATTTGTGTCTGCCCATTTCTTGCAGTACACTGCTGGCTTCTGTCTCTAGGTTATCTCAGGATTTACTTGTGAGCAACACTACTTTTGAAGTGTTGGTGGTTGTCTCGTATGAGCTACATGCTAGAAAAGTGTAGGGATTTTTCCCCATTACACCATTGTTCCTGCAATCACCCAATTAAACTATCACTTTATTTTTAATGTAAACTCATAACTCTTGCTCTTGAAGAGGAAATCTTCAAGTAAATTGTAGCAATTGAATTAAAAAAAAACAAACATGGGAATTATTTTTGTATTTTAGCTTTTGGAGCCAGTTCATGACATGTCATGAAAAGACATGGTTCCTTCCTATCACAGAAGGAACTGCTTATCTGCAAAATTATAATAACCTCTGTAACTCTCTTGTGTTACACAGAATACCAGAATGGGTCAGACTGGAAGGGACCACCTCCCTGCTCCAGCAGGGCCAGCCCAGAGCACAGGGCACAGGATTGTGTCCAGAGGCTCTGGAATATCCCCAGTGAGGAGACTCCACAGCCTCTCTGCACAATCTGCTCAGGGCTGGGCACTGCCCAGGTCAGAATTTCTGCCTCCTGCCCAGGTGGAAGTTGCTGGGCTCAGTCCCTGCCCTGGCTCTGGGGCCATTGCTGGGCCCTGCAGCAGAGCCTGGGCCCTGCTCGGAGCCCTCCCTGCTCACAGGGACACCCAGGCCTGAGGGCCCCTCTCAGCTGGGGCTCCTCTGGAGCCTATTCTCTTAAGAGAGTTGCTTACATCCCTACCAAATATGATAGTTTACATTTAAGCACATTTTTGTCTGCTTAGGTCACAGCCTACAGTGCTCTACAAACTAGTTGAATCCATGCACAGTGAATAAGAATGGACATGCTGCAAAGCATGGTCTGCTGCAACAAAGAGGAACCTAGATTTAAAAGAAAAAAAAATGCTACTAATGTTGTCCTTTATAGAGAGTACCATGGGAAATTAGATTTCTCAGAATCTCTGAAAGTATCAAGTCTTAATTTTGAGCCCCTTTTGCAAGACATTTTTCTTTAAAAAAACCTAGCTCTGTGTTTTTCCCCATAACACTATCTTCACCTTCCTTTGGCAAAGGAAAAAACTTGACAAAAACTGTCAAGCATAACTCAGCTGCTCACTCATTTCAGCCCCTTAGTTAATAATCTCAAGACAGCCAAACCTGTCATCTTCTAATGCTAAAATCTCTATACATCAGAAGCTGTTCACCAAGAAACTAATTTATATTTCAGGGGTGACCATGGCTACACTTTAGACTTTGTAGAAGTCTAGACTATGGAAATGGGTCTTTTACATCGGTGTTATGCCCTCAAGGTTTTTGTCACATGTTGAAGACTTGACCATCCAAACAATATAAACCTAAATTTTACATGCAGTGCATAAGGTAGAAGGCACACAGCCAGGCTGCTTTCTACTGCTACTTTTTACTGGATAAAAAGCCACCACAGGTCAGCTTGGGACCTTGCAGGAGGACATCAACACAAGTCTTCATGAATAAACATAATGTTGCCATATTTTCCCTACTTTTGCTGTGGGGATTGTTATGACTATACCTGTGGGAACAACCTCTGGACAAGGCAGGTCTGTGTTCCTTTATTCCCTTCTTAAAGCCAGCTCAAAGGATTGTTTACTTGTGATAGCCCCAGGGGTGTGGCAGCCTCACCTTGTGTTTCTCTTGGGTTCCTCGGCCTCAGCCTCCCAACGCCTTCGGATGGCAGCACCACCCCTTCCTGCAGCTGTCAGGGGATATTTGGAAAGACAGATGTGAAGGTGTGAAGTGTGGCTGGGTCAGAATTCAGCTGGGCAGCACACACCTGGGACAGAAGCTGCACATTCACCCCTGAGATGGATCTGTGTAGTTCATTTGGATGAGCAGAGAGGGAAGCCAGGCTTGAACCTGAAGCCTGGAGCTGTGTACTGTATGTAAAGACCACCTTGAAAGATTGTGTATGAAGATGTAGGTGTCGAGGGCTAAATTTGACACTCCTTGTTCTTAGAATTGAGACATTTGATTTGACGTGGTTTAATGAATCTGTGTGTCCTCAGTCTGCTATGAACTGACCTAAAATCAGTACAATTCTGAGGTATAAACCAGATCTAAAATAAAAAGAAAATCAAATTCTCAAGAGATTATGTCTCTTCTTAGTCTTTAGTCAGAAATTATTTCCTCTGCGCAGTAGGTGTGGTCCATTACAGAACTAGAGGAGCAGAAAAAGCTTTTCAAATATGAAGCATGAAGGGGTGGCCATACTGTCCTGAGTGTTACATGCTGACAAACAGATCATTAGTTCCAGCTTCTGGAGTCAATTAAATATGGAAAATAATCTGTATACTCATATAAAAAAAGAAACAGTAAGCAAGGGCATGCTTTGGAAACTTTGGGAAGTTGAAGTCAGACTTGCAGTTTCTGAAGCCCTGATTCACAGTTCCTGAATGTGTGGGATTGCTGATGTGGTCAGAGATTTGACCCTTGGAGCATGACAGGCAAGTCATCTCCTGGCTCTCTGATGGGGTTTGTCTTGCTTGTGCTGCATACTGGAAACCCAGAAACTCCATGTTCCCAATGTATGGGGAGAAGAGAGGTGTCCCCATTTTGTAAATTCCTTTTTTAACACCTCAAAAGCTATGCAAGCCCTGGTTTCCACCTTACTTCTTCCTCACCACCATTCTTCCACATAGACCTTGCAGCAACAGGCCAGTCTGTGCCTCGGCTGCAGATGTCACCTTGCCCTTCTGTGTCCTTGACAATGTCCAGGCTGTTCCCAAGCAATAGTCATCAAAGGGAGTCTTTATTTCCAGGGGCAGCTAAGTGACTAACCCAAGATCAAACAGTGGGTCAGTAGCAGAGGCAGGAACTGAAATCAGGTCTTCTGACTCAAGTTTCTCTTGGCTACAGCCTCTGGGTTACACAGCAGAATTCATTTGTGCTGTGAGTTTCAGCAGTTGCTGAGACAAAACTACATTTTCTTTCCCTGAGATACCGTATCTGTGTCATCCTGTTCTCTGCCCACTAGGAAGCAGCTTCTTAGTGTTGGACTTTAAAAAGGGAACGCAAGCAGGAGATGTTTCTAAGCAGTTGCACTCTTTTGATCGATGAGAGAGGTGAGCCAGAGTGTGTTCCAGTGACCTCCTGCTATATAAAAGCTGGGCCTGCCTGACAAGACTTCTGGCTGCTGAGCTGCTGTGAGTCACAGCCTTTACTGCTTGGGTTTGATGCGGATTTTTACACCAGGCACTGCAGAATTGAGGTGGCCTCTCGAATATTTGCATTGCTTGGCAAGCAAGGGTATGACCGGGGGTGGATTCAGGAAGTTCTGGCAAGGGCAAGCACAGCTGGTGCTAAGGTCTTTGCAGGGCTCCTTTGTGTGTGTGTGTGTGTGTGTGTGTGTGTGTGTGTGTGTGTAGGAAAATAGCAAGGCCCCTGGATTTTTTTCCAGCCAGGGTTCCTGGGAAAGGATGAGTAATCTGGAGATTTCCTGTTACTTTTGGAGTGAGGAATAAAAACACTTTGCCTTTCAGGGGAATCTTCTTGGATCTTCCACTATCCCAGTTTTTCCCTGAGTGGCACAGAAGCCTCCTCCCTGGGCTCAGCTTTGTTTGTGGCAGCAACACAAGCTGTGCTGTGCAAACACTGTGCTCTGCCCTTGTTTGCCTGGAAAGTCCAGGATCCAACTGGTACAATTCCTATTGCCTCCTGGAGTCTGCTGCAGGAGCTAAACTCCACGTAGGGCACGGGTACCTGTGGTCAAGCTGTGCCTGGGATGCTGGGAGTGTTTCCCTTTCATGTCTGAGAGCATCAGCCCCGCCAGGGAGGGACTGTGTGGCCACAGAGTGTTTGCACAGCACCTACCATGGCTGGGGTCAGGTTCATGACTGAGTCAGCTGGATGCTGCTGCCGTGCAAATGAGTAAATAAGAATGACAGAAGAAATGTGGGGGTTTCCTGTTGGCAGAGGTAGAAAGGAGAGAGGTACTTCAACTCTGAAATTATTACTATTTATTATTTCAATTGCAATACTCCCTGCAGGCTTGCCTTCAGGGGCAAGGGCTGTGTCGTGCAAGGTACGTGCACGCAGCAAAGGCAGAGCTATTCCCCACCCTGAAAAAAGGTGCTCTCCAACTGAGGCAAATTGTTTGAGCCCTTTGAGAGTAGGCATTCAAGTGCTGGAGTGTAAAGCAAGGGGTGCTGCTGCAGCCAACAGCCATGCAGGGGCAGTTTGGACATCAGGTGTATGTCCAAACAACTGCTGCTATTATTTCTATATTCTTGTCCACCACTATTTGGCCACTACTTTCTCTAACTGGTATTTCTTGATGTGTGCTCAGCCATTTCATGTTCTAAGTGCTTTACAAATATTATGTAATTAAGAAAATAACCCTCTATTTGCGCAGGCAATTGCACAACCACATGTTCAAAATTCAGCCTTCAGAAATGCAGCCTCAACTGAAATCTCCTTATCTGCTTCTAACTCTCTCAGCTGCTCTTCCCAAAATGATTTTTCATCCCTGCAACCCCAAAACTGACTGTGATGGTGGTAATAAAATGAAAACAGCCTGGGCAGATAAACTGCTCTCCTCTGCAATGTAAAATGTAAGGCTAGTAAAAGAAAGTAATGGCTGGTAGGGAGTACATGTTTTAGATTCCAGTGTCGATCTGTTTGCTAAATATGATGGCTTTTAGTGGAGGAAAATCAGTGCAAAACAAACAGCCACATCCCCCAGTGCCCGATCTCCAGCTGCTGCAATAGAACCATGGGCTCAGGAGCAGCTCAGTTTCTTCCCTTTCTCACAAGCTTTGGTGTTGGGGCTGGGGGAGGATTTACTCCTATGACTGCCTGTATGAAGTGTGAGCCATTGACACCAAGCTCAAGAATTTTCTCCCTAACAAAATCCAGGGTATTTTTGTTTTGTTTTCCCTTTATGTTTTTCCTCTTCTCCTCTCTCTCAAAGGTTAAATGGTTCCCACAGGGTGCAAGGAAGGGTTATTGAAAGCAGCAGGTCCACTTTTGAATATTGCACTTCTGGTAAATCTCTGATCCAGCATCTAGTGGTTAACCACTGATACAGGAAATGACATTTAACGTTTTATCACTCAGCCAGAAATGGAAGAACAAGGCAAGTCTCTATGTGGTGAAGATGGATCATTGCCTACTACCTACCCCTTAAAGGCATATCATGCCATTTAAAAGGAAATGTTTTTCAAGCAGGGACTTTTTTTTCCCCTCTTTGTGCACCTTTCTGCTTAAGGTCGACCAAAAACCTGGAAAACAAATCCCATTCTTCCCCTCCCTCCCCCATACCCCCCCCTCCCGGTTTTGCCTGCTAAAATAGGGGTTATGGCCTTATAAACAACTTAAATCCTCTTTCCTGCTCTTTTGTATCTTTTGGAAGTGTATCCCAGGCCCTGGAGGAAGCTGGGGGGGGAAGCGGGCTGGGCGAGTAGCCGGTGCTGGAAAATTCGTGTTTCAGTAGGTGGCACTCGCTGCCCTGACTGAGGGCTCAGCTCTCCCGGGCACCAAGTGCTGCTGCCTTTAGTCCAGGCAGCCCTGAGCAAACGTGCTTAAGTGGCAAAGGAAGAAAACAGTTAAAAAAATAATAATTTAAAAAAAAAATCAAAAGACGGGGCCGGACCTTGAGCAATGATAAATTGTTGTGGGTTATCGATTTCCGTGTCGCTGCATTGGTTTTTGGTTTACAGAAACGAGCCCGTTGTCACCACGGCAGCCGTGCTTTCTGTGGGAGCTGCTCAAACTTGGTCTGGTTGCCGAGAGCATATTCAGGAAGCAAGCAAGCAAGCTCGGAAATGCAGTGGTTGTGTACAGTTCAACTAAAATTCAAAAGGCAGTCAGATCTGCCTGTATAAATTCTAACAGTTTCAGATGTTTTCCTCATATGTGCCTGAGTGAAAAAAAAAAAAAAAAAAAGAAGAAGAAAGAAACAAAACCAAAAAGATGCAGCATAGCACTTTCCTCCTACAAATAGGATATGTGGGCAAGCACTTTGATTTTCCAGCTGTTCCAGAGGCCATTTTCACCTAATGACATAGTGTGAGATGTTTTCCAAAGAGTGAACTTCACAGATTGCCCAAACTTTCCTGGAAGTGAGCACAAAAATGCATTAGAAAGCAGCATATTAAAGGTAGACCAGCTCTCCTGATGCGTGGAGCTGCATAACATGATTTTCATGAGCCTAAGAGCCACAAGAAGCAAATTCTTCAGAGAGCCAGTGAGTGATGGCAGCAGCAGAGTCCTTCATGAGGAGTTCAAAGGCTGTGGATGAGGGCAGCTCTCCAGAAGTCCTGCTGTTCTCTGGCTTGGCTGGAAATGAAGCTGGATGATGGGGTGAGCACTTGGATGCTGGAAAGCTGGCTTGCTCAGTCCTGCAGCAAGGATCTTGGATCCCATCAGCCAGAACCTACCAGCACAGCTCTCCTGTAGCTGAAACACTGGCTCACTCCAAGTGTTTGAAAGACATTCTTTCAGCACCACAGTGGTGGCTCAGGCAGAGAAAATCAAAATGTGTTTGACATAGAGGCAAGCTCAAATTTGTGTTCAGGAAGGTCTGATGTGTACTGGAAATGGGGAGTAAGGATCTGCAGTTAAACTGTGAGTCAGCATCAAAAATGGGGGAAGCGTAGCTGTAGTTCTCAGCACACTCACTGTCACTTAGAGTGTCCATTCTTCAGCACCCTGCTTATTTTTCCAGTTGTGAAAAGCTGCTTAATACAGAATTCAAGGTGAGAAAACTCTGGAAGCTGCTTGGAGCATGTCCACAGAATGAAGATGCGCATGCATGAAACCAGATTCTCAGCCCTTAAGGCTGCATATTTTTGAAACTGTTATGATGTGTTTTGTGCAACTGAAATCCCACCATGCTCAGGCATTCTGATCTCTGTAGAACACTCTTTTCTCTCCAGCCTTGCAAAGCAGTAGGACACTGGTCCTGCCAGAAAGTCTTCAGAGACCTGAGCAAGTCTTTGACCCTTCTGAATGTTTGCCAGCAAACAGTGACGGTCAGGATCAGAGCCCTGAGCTACACCTTGGGAAGTGCTAGTGTTTATCTCTGCACTTGATTGCACCCAATTACTTGCTAGGAACAAGTTCTTTGAAGAAAGATCTGGAGCTGGATCCTTCTTTCATTGTGACTCTGCCAGCTGCCGTCCCCAAAGCTATTTTTAATCAGACTAGCTTCTCCATCCCTGCCAAAAAAACCTCGTAACAATTAATAACAATAAAATGAAGGCAGCCTGGATAAATGAATTGTGCTGGCTCTGTAAATCAGCGGCAATGGCAGCTCAAGAAGATCAGTGCTGCATTGTTAATGTACTGTATCCCATTTTGGTGTAGCCTTGGTCTCCTGGTTCACACTTGGTGGTGCTGCTGGTCTCCACTCTGCCTGTGACAGGTAGGCTGGCAGATGGGCACCAGCACAGCGGGCTGCTTTGGTTTGCCTTGTTGTGGATGTGAGGAGGGTGTGAATGAGCCCCTTTACGTGCCAGCCGTCTTGCACGACAGTTCATTAATTCTGATGACACAGAGCTGCACCCACGGCAGGCCCGGTGCTTGGGTTAACTCCCGGCCCTGTCATGTCACAGCCTCTGGTGTGATAATTTGCCTGCAGGCACGTGTGTCCCTGGGCTGTGATCCTGTCAGAAGCTGGGCCGTGTTGGGCTGGATCAGAGTGTGGACAGGAGGCCCCCAAGGACGGGCTGCCACCGAAGCCACTGCAGGCAGTGATGCCATTAAGCAGGAGGTGGTACTGTGTGCTCTGCCAGAGGACCCCATGCCATGCTGCACTGCTGCTGCAGGTTTGCTTACCTGGGTACAAGCTGTTGTTGCTTTAACCACGTTAACAAAACATTTTCTGGCAGTTTTCTTTAGGAAAAAAGAAAAAAAGAACAAAAAGAGGAGGAAAGTCCAAACGTAGTCCAAAGGTACTGTCCTGCCCAAGTCCCAGGTTGGGTGTCTGTATTTGGTTTGCTTCTTCCTGCTGGACAATTTCTCCTCAACCCAACTCCAAACTGCTAATAATGTTGCTCTTCAGGTGTTATATCCTACTCTACAGCTGGAGGTCTTCTCTGGTGAAGAGCTGCACAGTTTTAAGAGTTCTGGAAGGAAAGATAAACAGGAAATGGAAAAAGAAGAGGGAAAGATAGGGAAGAAGTAAATAAGCAAATAACTCTTGCCACCTCCAGCATAAAACCTGTCCCCCAGAAGAGTGTGACTGCTTCACAAACAGCAAAGATGGCTTTCCCAGGCCCTGTGGGATGGCACATTCATCTGCTGAGGAGAAAACACTGAAGCTGCCCCATCAATTCCTCAGCCAGCAAGGGCACTGCAGAGATCACTGAGAAGAAAAGAAAAAATGGGACCACAGGGCAGCAGCCTGAGGAGTGCCCTGGTAGCCATGGGGGAAGAGAAGGAGAAAGCTGGCTCCTGTTTCTCCTGCCTGTTAATCTCACATCCTTAGTATCCATTTCTAAAGTGTGCCTGTGGGACTTACCTGAAAGTGGTGTCATTTCTGAAATGTTGCTGCTGGCAGTAGCCATCTCCCTTTTAAAACCTGTTGGGCTGGCCATGAGGAGGCACACGGAGAGACAGAGCCTCTCGCAAGCCCAGCCTCCCTCTTGCACAACAGAAGGGGATACATGTTTTTCACAGATACTTTCTTTTCCACAAAAAAACCTCAACCAACGAAACAAAATCCCCAACCCCCCTCAACACTATTTTGTCCTTCCTTCTGAAGAATAATTGCCAAGGTGATGTTCACAGGACCCTGAGAGGTGATAAAGGTGAGGTGAGTGGCCAGCTGTGAGTAACAGTGCTCATCAAATAGGCAAAGCAGCAAAAATTCCTCTGTGCCTGTCAGGTAGGGAAGCAGCTAACTCTGAAACTGTGGACTCAGGAATCTCTTCCTTTTCTCACCTACCCAGGATTTCTTATTGTCATCTTTGACACAAGTACAGATCTATTTCGGGCAGTGGTTTTAACATAAGGGGGTGAATATCTAGATATTTTCCACTGGAAGTGTATTGCTGTGAACACTAAAATTGAGCTGCTTCTCTTGGGCCACTCTGAAACTCTCCATGGACCTTTCCCAGCCTCTGCCAGACAGCAGCCACTGAGGTGGGCTTTCAAGGACAGAGATCTAGTGTCTAGATAATTATCCTGAAGCATGGTCTCTACAAATTAAGGTGCTGAGCTCGAAGACATGCCAAACTGGCTGAATTCTCTGCTTCTGTGTGCCTGATGGGTTTGTATTGGTAAGCTGGTACTCCAGAAAGGCAGAAATGGATATGTAATTTTCCCTGATATGCAGCTCCTTCCATGGCCATGCAATCTCCTTCACTGAACACTTTGATGGTTGGTGTCGTCTCTTGGCAGAGGTGCTGAGAAGACCTCAAGATACTGATCCCAAAAGGAAGGTGACATGACTAAAGTTGTCTGTATGTTTTAAGAGATGAAAACAGGATTTTTTTGTGGGAGTGGCAGAAGGCAAGCTGCTCTCATTTTGCCTCAAGTCCTTTGCACAACAATTGGTGCTGCAGCAAGCTCTGCACACACACAGATGCTCTTGAAGTCACTGTGCAGGCTCCGTGCAGCCACACATCACCTCTCCTTTGGAGAGTCTCAGCTCCTGCCATCAGGTGAGGAATTCACCCCATCCCCATTCAAATTAGCCCCAGATGGTCATCTGGCAACACCAGCCCTGGGAGTGTGGTGGTCTGGCAGCAGTGTGGAGCGGGTGTGTAAGCACAGAGCACAGGGTTCAGAGACAAAATCAGGCTGACTTACAGTGCTCTGCAGGGGAGACCCAAGCTTTATTCCTAAACTTGGTATTGTAAATTTTTGGGAATCCACACTACCAACGTGAATGTCCTTATACTGTTGGAACTAGTGATGGTGGTGGCTTTCCACTGTGAAACAGAGTAAGCAGCACTCCAGTGAAATCCATGGGTGATGGTTGTGGTGTATTCACTTAAACACTGCATGGGCCCTTTAGTGGTGGTTTGAATTTAAAAAAACAAGCAGAACAGTATAGGGAGAATAAAAATAGATCTTAGCACTGGGCATTGTGCAAATGTAGTCTTCTACTGCAGATATCTGAGTGTTCTGATAGTTTGTAATTACAATTCTAATTTTATTTTTTTTTTGTAAGAAGTGGTGAAAAACACATCAATGCTGCTCTGGGAAAGACTGTGAACACCCTTATAAACAGGAAAGTGATATGAAGCAATTGAGGAGAGATTAAAGAATGTCTGGAAAACAACAATACATGTTCCAACTTGGAAAAATGCAAACTGGAGAAAAACAACTTGAAACTCAAATATGCAGCAGGAATAAATTGTGTTGAGGAGATCTAGGAGTGATAGGAGCTAGCTGATTGGAAGTGGTATTTCTTAAGCTGCAGAATGGGCAATGTGTGGGAAGGCACCCTCTTACATGTGGGAAGACAGAACATGTGAAGTAATGCCC
Organism: Thryothorus ludovicianus; assembly: GCA_013397245.1. NCBI lineage: Eukaryota > Metazoa > Chordata > Aves > Passeriformes > Certhiidae > Thryothorus > Thryothorus ludovicianus. Next base: position 8,095 of record VZTB01015532.1, on the reverse strand, counting down.
TGGGTCCTGTGTATTGCACTTCTAGGGAGACAGAGGCATGATGGAGGGGATTCAAGAACAGCAACCAAAAAAGAGGGAGGAGGTTGCCTGAGAATATGCTATCCCTACATTTTTCTCAATGAAGTAATCAGAAGATGACAAAGAGGGAATGTGGTAACTGTCGCCAGTGTTAGAAAAAAGTAAATGCTAAACAGATTTACTTAAGGATGTTGGCAGGGGGATAATCAGGAGTAATGGGAGTGCACCTTTAAAAGGAACATTAAACTAAATCTCAGGAATCTTCTCGATGGAAGTGGTGGAAACTTCATTCCTTGGGGACATCTAACACTTGACCACACAAAGCACTAGGAAGTTTATTAGGGGAAATGACTGCATTGGATAGGCAGGGGAAGTATGATACAAAAGATCACTTTCAATTTATCTGAATGTATGATATGAATGGGAAAATATGTACCAGGATGTTTGTGATTTCCACATTCAACAGGCTTAAGCTGCCTTTCATTTATAGTAATAAGAGACCAATTTATTCCCAAAAGGTTCCTCTTTTTTCCACTCTACCAACTGTACCTTTCCTAATCTGTGCTGTGAAGCAATAACCTTAGAGCACAGAGGACTGGGAGGCTTTTTTCTCAGAAAAAACAATAGTTTTGTCAGAAAATCTCTTTTTCTGTGTGGGTGATGCCAAAATATATGGCAAAAAGTGGTTGTGTTGAATTTGTGTGTGTCACCTCAGAGTGATGCTCCTTCTAGACTTCACTGGGAAGCAGCTCGGTGTTCTTGAAGGAGGCACCTGGCTTTTAGAAGTTCCCACGTGGGTTGTAGGAGCCACTTGCCATCAAAATTGGCTGCCAGAATGTGAGTTGCCCTGTTTTTTTTTATTGGAATGCTTAAAGGCCCTGTTATCCCTACAAAAAGACAAACAGAAAGGTACACACAGAATAAAAACGTGTTTATGGCCACAATATTTTGTAAAGCACACCCCTCCCATCTGTGGAAGTGCTTCCCCATCCCGCCAGGCACACAGCAAGTGCTGCATTCCTGCAGGCTCTCAGTGTTGCCTAGGTATTCTGAGATCAGGTGGTCAGGCTGTAGCTTCAGAGCAAGGGGAGCTAACCAGGGAGAGTGGAGAAAGAGAGAAGTGTGCATCTGGCTGTGCTGCAAACCCACACTCCAGAGGTGTCCCTTTGCTGCAGCACTGGGTTAACCCTGTGCTCATTAGCCTTGACAGCCTTTCTTGACAGCGTGCCCTCTCTATAATCTAAAGCTGTGCTCGGGAGATAAGGGCTTTGTGTACTGATTATAAACAGCGAGGCTAGAGTGGAAATTCACAGGGCTGGAAGTCAGAGAGCAGCTTTGCAGCTATGCTGAGAAAGCCTCAGAAAGGGTGAGGGCTCCTTCTCTCCACACATTTCAGAGCAACTTCTCTTCCAGTCTCTCACAGGGCATTTGTTTGTGCTTTGTGTTCTGCCCCCACCTACACAAGGCCTTCTGCTGAAAGGTTTTTCTTGTTTTATTCTGGAGTCACTTTGGATGCTTTGTCCTCTCCCAAGTGCTTTGTACTTTTGACAAAGCAAGGTGCTTGTATGACATTGCTGGGGGGGACGGAAAATAGCAAGACTGGAGGAAAAACACTTACCTTGGGAAACTTGTAAGAATCTAGTTTTATTTTGTGTCTCAGATCAAAGACTGATTTTCTCTTGAAATGTCTATAGTTCCATAGTACTTGTCTTCTTGCACCTCTTTCGCTCTTAATTGGTTTGGAAAATTCCCATGTTTATTCACTATGAGAGTACTGAGAGCCCTCCCACCACCATTCTTGCCCTGCATATTATCAGATCTAAGGGAAAAGCTGGACTTGGCAAGTTCTTCTTCATTAAAAAAAAGGAAAATCTAACGTCTATGTGGGTGAAATGAATAGAGTTGCAAGTGGTTCTCAGAAAAGGATAGCTGTGAGTTTGGTAAGAGAATATTGTCTAATAGCCTTGGAAATCATCTAAAGATATAGTAGTAAGAATAAAGACATCAGCTGTGAAAGGGTGCATAGCTTTTGAGCTTCCCACCCTCCTGTCCTTCAGCTTTTGTGTTGTCCTAGACTAATATTCCTTTTTCACTCACCCAACTGCTTAGTGGTTTTCAGTGGGCTTGTCAAGGCAAATGAGGTGAAAAACATGGGAAGCTAAAGAATAGGTTTCTAACCATTATCCTGTTTAGAGCAATATTTTATGACTCTGAAGTGGATGCAGGATCTTACTCCATTCACCTCTCCTCAGTGAGCATATACGAAGTGTTACAAGGGCAGCTGTAGCTCAGGACCTGGTGGGGACATAGGAATTCAAGCAGAGGGAATATCAGAGGTGTACCCAGGTCTACAGATGGTCTGGGGAGGTCTCCAGAGTGAGGAATTGAATTAGCAAGCTGTTCGTTTTTGAGAAAAAGTTCTTACTGGACTCCAGCATCCAAATTGTTTTCCATTCCTTAGGTTTCTGTGTATCATCTCTCAAATCCAGCATCTCCTTGTCTCAGCATCAACACAATGAAAACCTAGACCTTGGGACCTTTGTATGGCCACTCTTCCTTCGCTTTTACTGAAGCATCCTGGGTACCAGCGACATTGATCCCCTCAAGTCTCCTAAACAACATTTTTTTTGGCTCCTTGCTCTGACCACTGCATTGTTCATCTCTTTGCTTTCTTTTGCTGGATGACTCCTCTCCACTTTTGCTGGCCCTACTCTTCTTGCCAAACAAATCTATCCCCCAGGGGCCTTTTGCAAAGCTGACCTGGCTGTTACACTCCAAATCTCCATTCTGGCTGGGACACATTCCTCCCAAAAACATTCTCCTCTCCTTTGGATCTCTGAGAAGCTGCCACACCCCACACTCCACCAGCACCTACCAGGTATGTCAGGAACTGAGGCTGCCTGGTCAGCACCAAATATTGTCCTAGTGTTATTGATATTTTGTCCTTTCCTCTCTCCTTCACATGAACCTAAACAGAAGTGAGGTTGTGCAGAGGGTATTCATGTGACTTCATTAATTTCAGGCTACTAAATCAGGTGGAGTCAGTTAGGTTCCCTACTGAGTCAATAAAGGAAGACATCTAATAAACCTCCTAAGTTTTCCTACCCTTCTCCATCGATTGCATAAGGAGCTTATTTATCTAACTTAGGTAACACATATATCCCCCTGAGGATAATATTAAAAATATCACCCTTCTCTCTATGCCCAGCTGCTTCTCTGAGAAAGAAAGTGTTGGGCAATTATGTGTGTAGTAAGGAAAGGCAAGCACAGGGAGCAAGGAGGAGAGAAACTGAAGGGACAGGAGGATGAGAGACTGGGGTGAAGTGAAAGGAAGAATGGGAGATGAGATGAGGTAGTTGAAAGGATCCTCAGGAACAAATGGACTTAAAAGGTGGAAGTGAAGGAAAGAAAACTGCAGAAGAGGCAGTGAAGGAAAAGAGAAGAAAGCAGCAAGAGGCAATAAGATGCTTATCAGAGAGGTGTTTGTGAGTGGGCAGGCAGGAAGCAGGCACCAGGAAGGAAAGATACATTCCAAGTGATACCAAATGTGAGTCTGGGGTAGAAGGGTCAGCTGTGAAACTAAAAAGCCTGAGAAGGGAAAGAAAGGGGAAGAGGAAAGGGAAGGGGAATAGGAAGGGGAATGAAAGATATTGAGCTCAGGAAAAAAATTCTTATAAACTTTTAAGGAATGACACAGTGCCAGAGGAAGGTTTGGTTGAACCCAATGGCAGAAATGGTCAGACAGGAAAAAAAGAAGCAACGGTAAGTGGAGGACAAATGAACAGAGGAAAGGCACTAAAAGGAGACTAGGCACAGAGACCAAGGGTCCTGGCTTACTGCCATGGAGTCTTTCCAGGGACTTTAGTGGGAGCAGATTTGGGGCTGGAGCATTTGAAATGACTGTTAGAGAGACTTTAGCCAGAATTCATTCTCATAACTCCTGTGTAAAAATTACGTATCTTCAAAGCTTTTGTGGATCTGTATGTATGCAACCCCAGCCCTGCCAATCCCTGCATTGTAAAATCCTAGATGATTGCTGCACCCTCTGGGGACTGAATAGGATTTGAGCTCTCCGAGTATGTAAACACTCTCTGTTTGGGTTGCACCTTGTCACTGCAAATAGAACCACTGATCTACAAAGTATAGCAGCTTAATTCTCTGTAAAACAGACACAGATCCAAGGTGTCACAGAGGTGGACCCAAGACTGCTCAATGTCCACGTAAAGCAGAAGTTTCCAGCTGGAATGGTCCCTGTACTTTCGCACCAAATTTCTGATCTGTGATTTTGGAAGCCTGTTCTCTGCCAGACTGTTTTTGCCCTTTCTTTCCTTTATCCCCTTTCCTCCTAAGGAATGACCACGGTGCCTCTGAAAGTAAACAAAGCACAGGACAGGTTTGGCAGGACCTTTCAAAAGGAAATGATTCCCTCTCCATCTGAGTGGTTATGAATAATGATCTCCATAGCACATTTAATTCAGACTTCAAAGTCGTTGTCACTGAGGTTGTGTCAAAGTTGATTTGAAACACAGTCTGACAAAATGTAAGTACTCACAGGAAATACAGTTCTTGCCCAGAACAGATTGTCAGAGTACCTGTGGCCACTTGGGTTAAGCTGCTTTTATAAATTATTAGATTTCTCTGCTCAACATCCCCTAGTGGCTTTCTGTCCATCATTGCTCTTCCACAGGGAAGTGTGGCTTTTAATGCTGCCTTCGAGAAAGACAAAAGGTGCAAATCTGATGAGCATCTTCAGAAATGGTCCCTCTGCAGCATCATCAGCACCTGGCACTGCTGCCCCAGGCACTGCTATCCCAGTGTGATGACTTTTCCCTGGGCTGTAGGTATTTGCCTGCTATCAAGCTGTGTTTGATGAAGATCAGAGCTGAAAACAAGACTAGATGAAATCTGCTTTGCTAATTTGTGTACCTCACCCTCTGTAAGCACTCAGCCTCTTGCCCTTTACCCTCCTCCTAAGAAGAGAGCAGTTGCTGAACCAAGACGTATCACCCTGCTGTGATGCCAGGGTTATGAAACAAAAAGCACATGAGTGCAGGCACCCAGCAGCCCTGTCACAGCTGGGTGGGACCCATCACTGCTAGGCTCTGAGCATGTTATGTTCCCTGGGCATGAGATTACCTTTTCCAAGCTCTGGCAATGTGTGCTCCTTCTCCAAGCCAAATAGAGACAGCTCCATCCACTTGAGAAAACACCTCCAAAAGGCAAAACTCCACAGTCGATGCAGAATGTTCTAGAGTTCATCTTGCTGTCAGAAAAGCAGGAAGTGCTTTTTTTTCCCCTTCTTTTGGCCACAGATTGATGGCACAGTGTTGGATTTGCCTCCCTTTGCTGCGGTTTTCTGGCAGTGATGATCCCAGGGCTGCAGAGCATGGAGGGTCACTAACCACCCAAGGACAGAATGGGTTCTTATTCAGTTTCTGTGCATGTCAGCTCTTTGATGAGACCTCTGGGTGTCTCCTATAAACTGCCTGCTTTTGTGTTTGGGTACGTGTATGCACATGTAAGTGGCCTTTAATGGGTGTGCAGAAATTTTAGTACTTCTAGGCTCTAGAAGAAATGGCCCAAATCAAGATGATTGAAAAAAAAATATCCAAAACTGAACAAAGAGAGAGGACAGCAGAGTAAATTTTCTCTCTACAATTCTAAGAGGGGTTTTGTGGGATTTTTGTAGAGGTAGAAATTGGGCTGTATTCTGTCAGGAGCTGCTAAGGCTGAAATCTGCTTTTGGCTCAGAGGCCACCTCAGATGAGAGGTGCAGACCCAGATTTTGCTTTTGGATGCCAGCAACCTGTTTTTACAGAGGCACTGAGTTGTTTTTTTGATCTCAGTAGGAGTTCTGGGTGCGTTAATGCTCATGCAAATCAGGCTGTGGGTATCTAATGTCGGGCAGCCAAAAGCACAGGCGCCCCAAATTTTCAGGCTGCTTATTACATAATCACAGCTCAAAAACCTCTCTGCATTTAGTTCTCCCATGGTGATAATACTGTGACTCTAAAATGTTCCTCAGATGGATCCTGGGATGAGAGGTCATTTAGCTGGGAGAAAAAGGATCCCTGTCAGCGACAGCCATACTTACTGTATTACAGGAAAATGTGCATCAAAAGATCTAAAGTTTTCTTCTTATTCTCCTTGCCCATCCTATGTCCCTGGATATACTGAATAAATTCTCTGTGGTTTGGTGCACACTAAAAATAGTAGTCTCAAAAATGTGCTATGAGCTGTTCTTAGTGTTTGCAACACCCAGTAGGGAGGTGGTCATAGTTTTACTCAGTGGCTAAGGTGAATGTTTTTGGGAGAAGTGCTGGTTCGAGGCATAGAAGATCAGGATTTTTTTCCCCTTGAAAAATAAAAGAAGGAAGCCAAGCATTTCTTATTATCTTGAAATGCCATACATGATCCAGAATGATATAGTCTCCTTCTTATTCCTCTTAATTAATATCTTACTTATATAGACATTTAGGTCAATCTTTAAATGAAAATTTCCATTCAGAAGTGAAAAAGCAAAAAGTTTCCATTTGACATTTCTGGAACAAACAATTTTCAGGGATGCCAGACTAAACTTTTTCAATGCTACAGTTTTTTTTTTTCCTGCTTGTTTTCAGCTGGAACTCTTTGTTTCACTTGACCTGAACTTGCAGTTCTTGACAGTCCATCTGAAATGGCTTTTTCCCAGAAAATACACTATTCGCAAAAACAGCTCATCCAGCTGAACGTAGGCAGAGGATTTTAGTCTCATCTGGTTGGTTACTGATTTGTAAACTGGCCAGCAGCCTGTAGCTTGGTAGCTAAGTTGTCAAATTGCTCTTTATTTCTGCTGAATGAACTTCTAGGAACTCCAGTGAGTAAGCACGGCCCTGTTTCATTAGGCAGCACACATCCATGTAAAGCCAAGCTCACCCGTGCTGCAAAAAGCATGTTTCTACCAGGTAATGAAATTATCTGGAACAAAAAGGTATTTGAGGGCTGCAAATAAACTAGAAGCTTCTGCTCAAAAGATAATTGAGAGAGCATGGGCCTTGTCCAAAGGCATTGAAAGCAACAAGAGCCTAAGGGTGAGAGACTGGGAGGTAACATGAGCTACAGTTGGATGCTGGCTTGGGATTTTGTTCAAGGATAACAGGCAGTAAGTGCTGGGGAGCTCCTGTGCAGCCTTCCAGCAGGAATCTCCTATCTGACTTTAAGGTCAGATTATTATTCTTCTCAACTTCTTCACTGCAAACTTGGTGCCAGTGACAAAAAGGATTGGATATCAAAATGCGGCCAATGAAATGACTTAAACTTTTACAGTTTCTTTTCTGTTGTGTGCCTGATGCAGAAAAAAGTGGGTATTAGTGGTCCTGATGAGGAATTTCCAAGGGGATTTTGTTTTGGACAGGCCCAAGGGATGAGGGTTGGAAGGTTTGGGCATTGGACAGCCCAACTGCTCCCTCAGGGCAGCCACACCTGCAGGTACCCAAGCAGCAGAGACCCAGGCAGCTCACCCGGGCTGCCCAAGGGGCTGGGGGACACCATCTCTCACCCTCCAACCGAGACTCTGCTTCAGTGCAGTCATGTTGTGACAAAACCTGCGTTTTTTCTGATGGAATAGAGTTCCAGGAGAAGCCTCCCGGGGGGTGCCGTTGGCCTGCAGGCGGGTTGCTGCGTAGGGCCCAGCTCTGCAGCACACGGGGAAGGAGGGAGCACACGGGCCTGTTGTGGCAGGCTGTGAGGGGAGAGCGCTGGGAGCGCCTCAGCTGCTCTGCTCTGCTCTGCTCTGCTCTGCTCTGCTCTGCTCGCCCGCCGTGGATCCCTGCCCGGCCTCCTCCTCCAGCCACAGCTCCGGAGCAGGGAGAGGAGCCTGGCATGGCACAGCTCCGTGAAAGCGCCATGTCCTGAGGGGCATCAGGCCCAGCCAGGCCACAGAAGGATTGTTCCACTCTGCTCTGCACTAGGGCAGCCTCACCTCAAATATTGTGTGAAGTTTGGGTGCCACAATGTAAGACATAAAACCATTAGACAGTGTCCAAAGGAGGGCAGGAGGATAGTGAAGGGCCTTAAGGGGAAGCCGTGTGAGGAGCAG
>VZTB01015530.1:845455-1009051 GCA_013397245.1 Thryothorus ludovicianus | reverse complement strand
ATTTTCTGTCTACTTTAAAGTAGTATTTTTCCCCTCAGCTGGAGTGTCTCATTTTCCAAATACTGAGGATGATTAGTCATCTTTAAGCCATCTATGCTATTTCAGAAAAATTTTATTACCCTGAATTTCGTTGACCCAAATTATGAATTATAATTATAGTTAAAATTGATATAATCAATAAACAAATAAACTTTTTTTTTTTTAAATCAAGTATGATCTGATTTTTGGCTTTCTTGCTTACGTCAGTGATGAACCTCTTGGTAGGAAAGATAGCTGGGTTATCTCACATCTCAAAGGCTCCTGAAGGCTTCCTTAAATTCTTCTGAATAACTCCCAGTGTGTCCGAAGCTCTGAGAAGAGAAGAGGAAGGGAACAAAGAGGCAGGAACTTGCAGAGAGAGGTTGGGAATGTGATGGGGCGTGGCCCTCTCAAGGAGCCCTCAGCTCCATTCAACCCAGTGGTCATTGTCCTGTTGAGATTTCAGACTGTGGGAAAGAGGGGAAATAGCCTGCATTTTACAGTCCTTCAGAGGCACAGACAAAAAGTGCTGTATCTTTTCCTCTGTATTCATTTTCCATTGGAGTGACTTCTTTTATCCTTAAAATTCCCAAACTGGCACACCTAATGCGTGCATTGAAAACCTGTTGGTTTCTAAGACTATAAAGATTTCACATGCTAGGAAAAGAACAAAAATTCTAAGAGTAAATATCTACTTTGGAACTCTCTTGAATCAGGAGTGTTGTGGTCTGTAAAGCTCTCCATTATATATGTTTACATCTTTAAAGAAAGTAACATGTTTGTAACTTACTGCATGGTAAAGATTAAAGTGGTTTAATATACAGAGTGTTAGATGTATGTTGGAGATTTCACATATATGCAAAGGTTTTTTCCCACTGCGTGGGAACTACAGTGCAAGGCAGATGCACCTCACTGGTGGGAAGTAATGGAGGATGATTTCCAGATGTTTAATGCTTGCTTTGGCAAGTGGCAGAAAGTGCTAGAACATGCATTGGTGGCAACAAAGGATGAAAAGAACCTGGTGTCAGAGGCACTGAGCCTGGTGACAAGCAGAGCAGAACACGGAGAATGGAGCCATGAGGGGGAGGAAGAGCCAACGTGACAGGATGGCTGCTGTCACTGCACTGCATCTTTGAGTTATAGTGGCAACTGACAGAATCCTGGGAGCCTACTTCAAAAATCAGAACTGACATTAGACAGTTTGTCCTTTACTCCTTTATTTTTTCTGTAATGATCGAAAATTCCATTTAAACCTGGACACTGAGTTGAATAACTTTTGCTAGTGCAGGGCCTTCCTATGAGTTTGTGCAGTGCAGAGCACAAAGCATCCTTGATACCAAAGGAAGCCTTAGGGTACTACTGTAATATACATACTGAGTCATTGTGCTAATAATACATTTCTGGAATGGCATGGATTTTCATGTTGAATAGCTGGCTGGTTTCAGAAGTGGAATCTGGCTCCTCAGCAAAGAGAACTCTGGCTAGTGAATCACCTGCTTGCTGTAAGGTTTCAGTAGGCACCTCTCTGGGGCTGGCTGTCCTCTTTAGTGTACACGCCAACACTGCAGCTTTACCACGTTTTAGCAAAACACTCAAACTTCTTGGTTTGGTTTGTTGTTTTTGGAGGGCCAGGTGAGATGAGGGATAGGGAAGAGCTAAATCCTGATCTCTAGGCTGTGCATATTTGCCCTTATGAAGAATGTCAGGGCCAACAAGTGTGAAAGGCACTGCTTTAATGTTTGTTAGTGGCATCATTCTAGTGGATTTTAAAATGAGGGTACGGAGCACTTAGTTCTTGGAGTAGGCTTTTTTTTTTTGCTCCAGCTGTTCTCTGTTTCTTTGAGCCTTTCCTGGTTTCCTAGGAAACCTCTGCAGTATGGAATTTATCTATTTTACAGGCAGTTTATTTTGTTTGTGTTTAAACGTAATGAACATGGAAAGTAAATATTTGGTGATTTAAATCTCCCATTCAGGAGAGTACTTTAGAACCTAACTTGAGGCACATGAATAGTCTTATTTATTGTAATGACACAACTTATACTTTTATTTTATTTTCTCGTTAATGAATGAAAAATTTAATTACGTCAGTTTTTCTTTTAAAAGAGGACAACAAACTTCAGAATCTTTTACTCTGTAGTAAGATTGGATTAGGTGAAATGATGCAGTAGTGAGTTATCTTAAATAGAACAAAAGTCTTAAATAACTTAGGTCAGTTATACTGTCATTTTCTGTACATGTACAGAAGAACATNTTTGCACAAATTCACATGATTTGGCTTCCTGTCATCAGTAAACATCAGTACAGAAACACAGCCCAGTTTCTGGTTTCACAGGAAATCAAGGGAATCTTGTTGGTTTTGGTTTGAGTCTGCTTTATGCTCAGATCTGGCATAGTAAAGGTTCTTGCATCATCTCAGATATACATGTACAGAAGAACGTGGAAGATAAGGCTTTTGGGGTTCTCAAGATGATCTGTGTGCCTAGTAATGCTTAATATAATAGATGAACTCCTGGAAAATTTTACTTGAAGCTACAAGAGATTCGGTGAAGGCTTAAGTTTGGGACAGACTTCAGCATGCCTTAGTCTGGAGAGTGACTTGGCATTTGGTGTTCCTAACATCCTGATCTGTAGCCCTGTCTGGAAGAATGCTTTGGGACCCCTAGGCTGGAGTGATGATAGCAGAAGGGAATGTGGCTCTGCCTGGAAAGGGGATGCTCCTATGGTCCTGTTTTCTAACAGGATACAGCTGTGGCTTAGTCTGAGTCTTATAAATGTCAGTGAGTGGTGACTCAATGCCATGAGAAGAAACTTTCTGGTGTGACAATACCCTGCCTTTCTTTTACCAGGACTGTAATCACACCTGAGTGATTCCTGACATGCATGCAATTTCAAAATGCCACAGAAGAGAGCATGACTCTGCAGCTGCTCTTCATGGCTGCATCCACATCCCTGCATTCAAAGCTCAAGTTAAACATCATTGGTACTGCCTGCCAAGTAGAGTTCTCTTGAGAAAACGAGTACGACATTCTGCCCATGCTGCTTTATTTTCCCTTTTGAGTCTACTTACCCCATTGATTAAATGTTTAAACTTCTGAAAAGGGTTCTGCAAATATAGCTGAAATACAGCACTGCTTTTGAGCTAAAGCTGGTCTGTGGGCTGAAATATGAGTTGGAGTGAAGGCATGCACTCTTAATTATTGTTACTCAGACTTAGTATGCACCAATAGCCAAATAGCTGAGATGGTTTTAGGATGCAGGAGTATAGCTCCTGGAAATGTATAGCTTCATCAAATAATGCCCTCCAGGCTTTGCTCTTGGGCACAGCTGGGAGACTGTGCAACACTTACTGTAGGGTATTACAGTAGAGGTATAGGCTGTGCTGAGCCCATGTTTAAAGACCTTTACCCAGTTTGTCCTTTTGTTTCCGCCCTCACACAAGAAAAAAAAGTATGGCATTAATGGATGTCTGTTATCTCCCAGTGTAATCATATAAATCTGAATCTGGTTAGGATTAATGAAGTGGTTCATCTTCTGAATTTCAGTTGTTTGCTTTGAAAGTAAAGACCTGGGGTTGCATTAACAAAAGGATACACATCTAAGTTTTTAGTTTGTCAGAACTGCCACCTTATACTTCTAGTCACCAAAACCAAAAAATCAGAATTATTTTTTACCCTTAAGTGGATTTTATTTCTTCATGAGATGGCTGAATAAGTCCTATTCTTGTTTGCATGTACTTTCGTTCTCTCTCTTTTTATTTTTTTTCCCCTTAAATCTCCTTTCTTCCGGAGGCTGAAAGACTGAAATTCCTCCTTAAAGTTTGCAAGACTTAGAAAATTCTAAGTAACTTGTTTATACAATGGAATGCAGCTCACAATGAGATGTAAATACCAGCACTCTGATCCTCTGGCTTTTGCTTTTGTCTTGCATTATAACTATTTATTGAAACGGCAGAGTGTGCTTTAGGACATTTTGTCAGAGTCAGGCAAGACAAATTGCTAATTATTGTGACCCCTTTTGATATCTAACAAACGGTGAAGTTTGAGGCTAGATCCTGCTTAGGCCTGCTTCTTTTAGTATTTGTCTCTGTAGGCAAGATTTTTTCACAGTAATGGGGGTGGTATAAGTTTGTTAGATTTTTGAGGGGGATGGACATAGTTGTTTTTCTCCTTCCTCCTGGAGTTATTTGGCATAAGGAAGATGAAGGTTTGACAAGGGATTTCTGAGCTATTGCAGAAGCAGCTTCCCTTGTCTTTTTTGTGTCCTGTTAAAGCAATATTCCTTGTACTGCTTGCCTTGCTCTGAGAAGACATCAACAAATGGTATAGGGCAAGTTTAATAAAAGAAATTGCAGGTGGTTCTGCTGACAGTAGCCTCTGTCACACTGAAAAACTTATCTTCAGTTTGATTAGGAATAGAATGACACTGTTTAAGGAATACAGATATGAAAAAGAAAAAACATCTGCTGTGTAACTTGTAGGTTATTACAGAGGCAGTTACAGCAATTATACTTTTATGCAATGCAGCACAATATCTTCAGGCATCTAAAATGCTTCTTTTAAGTCTTAATGAACTAATCATTGCCCCTGTCCCTGAGGGTGATGTAGGCGTGTGCCATTCTCTGCTATACATTTTTGTAGCCCAGTAGGAGATTTGAGGCTGCGAGAAATTGCAGATCTGACTATTATCCCTAATGATAGATGTACTACTAAAGAACACAAAGTATTTCCTCAAAATACCTTCTTTTTTCTGTTCTAGCTTACACTGCTTTTCTTGTTGTTGGTTGTTTTGTTTTGTTTTTTTTTAAACTCCCATCCTGTGGGAAACTTGCAGGAGCCTGCAACCAGACAGCTCTGGTTTTGGAAATGAAATTGTCTTCATGCAAAGTGCCTGAAGGGGAATGTTCTCCTTTTAGTCCAACTAAATGCATAATGAGTTTTCCAGTACCTGTGTTAGTACATTCACAGCCCTATGAGGAAGAGTCAGACATGCTTGCAAAATTCAGGTTTTTGTAGCCAGTGAAATTTCTGGCATGTCATATGTGACAAAAGCTCATGGCATGTGTTGCACCAGAGCTTTAGACCATGTTTACTCAGAGCAACTTTCTTCAGAAAGAAATGTGAGTAGTATGGACCCTAATGTGGACTGTTTGGTCAGGGCATGAATATTCCTTTTCTCATAAAAAGTAAATTTGATGATACCTTGAACAGGCTTGTCTATATGTTATGCAGTCTGTATAAGAGTGTAAAAAACAGAACAGAGTGCAGAAAAAACCAAACATATTACATTTCTGATTAAGGAAACCAAATTTGCATTTCTGATTAAGGAAACAGAATTTCCATTTCTGATTAAGGAACATTCTCTGAGTCATTGAGCATTTGAATTTGCTGTTTTTCTAATGTGAATAGTTCAGCAATTACCAGAAATGAATCAGTTGTTGTGAAGGAAGGTTTCCCACCCAGTTTAAGGTGTTCCCTACATTCATAAGTAGTTAATATTAGGGAAGATGGTACCAGGACACCAGAGGCCTGTTTGAAAGGGAGTATGTTTGTAAAGCCAGTTCTGCAGCCTGTGTGAAGCATAGCCTGGCTCCTGCGTGGTGCACTTCTGAGGCAGTATTCTAAGCTCTCCTGTTCTCTCAGGCTTGACACTAAAATTGCAGGATTATTCAGTTGTGTAGCTCAGTTGCAGCAAGATGTTTTGCAAAAGACTGTTACACTTTTCTGTGTGCTGTACTGTTTGAAAGAAGATGCTTCTGTAAGCAGGTGGATGATTGACATCAATTCTGTTCTGTGCTTTCAGTATTTATTTCCAGACATGCACCTGAGATTTAATTTATTGCCCTTGAGAGATTCTCAAGGGTAATTATGTTCTGAATAAAGCAGTCACAGGTTTTGTGTCTTACCAGTTGGCTCTTCTGTCTCTGTGCCTTTCTCACTGGGCTCCTTGGAGTGTATTCTTTTCAGAGACAGCTTGCCAGTGATGAATGAGGCCTTTTTCCATATTGACCTCAAACTGTTCTTAATTACATAAATCCAGCCAGCCACAGTGATGAGGCATACACAGAAAATTTACTTCATGGAGAGACTTTCTAGAGCTTACAGTGCAGTTAGGTTGAAATTACATAGCAGTTATGGGAAATGAATGGTTAGTTATACTGTATGCTGTGCCTTCCCTCAATTCTGTGCCATGGAAGAAACACATCATCTATATCATTAATTCCAAATTTGTTTTTGTTGTAAGTGAATTAGTTTGAGAGTAAAAAGGGAGAACTAATTTCTTTAATATATATTGATTCTCATTAGTGAAATGAACAGAAAACCAGTGCTTGATTGCTGATCCTAATTAGGATTCTGAGTTGATTATTACATTGGAAAAACAAAATAAACATGTACACTTTTATTGTTGGCCTTTATAGATGAACATGAAAGTAAGAAAAGTGATTAATTTCAAGTTAATATTTTGAACAATGAAATTTTATTTTCACAACCAAGGTGATTGTGAAGTGGAAATTTGATTCTGATATGCTTGGCACTGAACTATCAACCTTAGACATTTCACATGTAGTGAAAATACTGAAATAGTTTGAGGGAGAGCTACCTGTGCAGATTTTGTGCGGAACTGAGATGATAAACATTTTATTTGAATGTGATATTTGCAAGTTTATTTGTACAAGAAAAATTTTGTCTGAGAAAATGAATGAAACATTTTATTTTTTTTCCTTTTTACCATGTAGCTCCCGGGAGCTTCACTTGTCTTTTTTTTTTTTTTCCTCTGGTCTGCCATATGTAGTGTTAATTCAGGGCTTGGTAACCAGTGGTCTTTGGAAAATTGCTTGGAAATTTCTCCCTTCCACCAGAAGAGGTTGGGCCTGATGTCAGTGCTGAGACCCAGGAGCAGTTATTGATCCTGAGGTGACATCGAGGTTGTCACTGTATGTGATGAGCCTGCTCCCTTCTTTTAGACTGTTACCTTTAAATGCCAATCTAATCTTTGTAATTCTTGAATTTGACACAGAACCAGTGAGATAAGGGTAAGCCACCATTTGTTTACTTCAACTTTCATGAAGGAAGCTTGTCCCAGGCTCTAGGCAGCCTGCCACCAATTATTCATACAATTCATAACAAAAAAGGCAAGAAATCAGCAAACCATACCCACATTTGCCAACTGCCTTAGCTTAGGGGTGATGAAATCATCCAACCCCTCGCATTTCCTTAGCCCTGTAACTCTGCTCCTATCAAACATTCATTCCAGACAAGCTATGTCTCTGTTGGAGTTAAAAATGTACATGTTAATATATTCCAACAGATCATGAAATTTCCTCATTTAGAAAGCTGGCTGTGCCAAGCTCTTCTTCTATAGACTATAATTTCCTTTCTGAAGAGAGAAGGAGCATCTGGACCTACTCAGTCCCCAGCACAGAGCTCGTCCACGTCAGCAAACTGGAGCTCCAGTGTGGCTGCCCAGGGTCAGCTGTGGACTGCCTGGAATCTCCTTATTAAACAAGCCCAGAGTTTTGGATCTGGACCAAACCCCTAGAACTGAACATGCTGGGACGTTTGAAAAGTCCTGTTTCTATACCAGAACTCAGTTGCAAAAGGTCATCGATGCATGCTGCAGACGTTTCCCTGTGTGCTCCAAGTCTCAGATTTCGAGTGCAAAATCTTATCCGAGTGTAACTATGATTAAAAACCCAGTTAATGGTGGGGTCTGCTTTCATTCGTTTCTCCAGTGGATCAGGGAATAGACTGCGTTTAACTTTCATCATCTTAAACTGTCAGTTTAGGATGGTCTTGCTCTCTTTAGAAAAATTTATTTAGAACTTATTTTCTTATCCACTGTTGCTTGAAAGAAATTTTCCAGCAGTTAAACTTCTGTCAAAGGCCATACTGGAATTGTGGTAACCTACTGTTATAATTTGACATGAATGCCAGATTATTAATTTTGGGGAGAAGCTGGTGTGATATCTAATTTCAGTCCTGGTTGTGTCTCCATGATTCTTTCTAGATGACTGTTCTGACTTTGCTAAGAGAAAATACAATAACGTTATTCTTGGCACTAAACCCAAGCATTGTTGGCTACTGCCATGCTTGGGTAGATGGAGACATACAAATGGGATCCTCAGTACACATTAATCAGGGAGATTGGAACAAGATGCTGCCACTGGACAGCAGTTATCTCCTGACCTGATTGCCTCAGAAAACCCCAACCCCACACTAAAAACCCAACCCCCTTATCCCCCAAAGAAAATGCAGCGCCAGTCTGAGTTTTCTGGGTTTCAGGGTGCTGTGTTGGCAGCCAAGTCCCCAGCCAGGATGTTTCTGAAAGGCTTGCTTGAGCAGTGCTGAACCAAGGTCACATCTGCAGTGCATTCTCTGGGGTTGGTTTTCAACACCAAATCATTTTGCAGTATATTTTCCCTTTGATTGCAATTTCATACTTAGGTTACTAATGCATAAAAAAATGTACTGTCAAGTCAGATCATTTGACTTAACTCTCCTGACATTTCTGTTTGGAAGAGGCAGATATTGGAATAGGTCTTCATCTGGTGTAAATTACAGTGCTACCGTTACTTCAGTGGAACAATTTACACAAGCTAAAGGTCTGCAAGATTATCCAGAGATCAGGTGTGCCACATGGTCTGTGTTTCATCCCATTGTCTGTAAAATTGTAACGTTTTAATGACTGATGAGTTCCTGTTGAGGTGTTGTGGTGTGTATAACTAATGCTAATCACAGTTAGCAGTCATGCAATAGCATTCTTATTCTTACTAAGCTTGCCTTGCATGTAAAGGACATGCATGAATTTGGAAGTGTTTCATTACCTCCAGGCTGTAATTTGGGGTTAAGAGAAACTCCCACTATGCACACACACTTCTAAACTGGAAAAACAACTGAAAATGTAGCAAGTTGGTTTTCTGCTATTTTATGGGTTCTCATCCAACACAGCCCTGAATTAAGGCTTGGATTAGGGCCTCATTCAAGTTGTTGTGATGTTGTTACTGAGATTTGCAGTTCTTTGTCCTAATTGGAGCACATGAAAAATAACTTTTCTTCCCTCCTGGTTGAGAAGCTGGGCCCAGGTATAGCCTCTTATTGAGTGATCAGTGGATGCCATTTCAGGTATCCTGTGATGTTGCTCAGGAAGACAGCTGAATTTAGAGCCCTAAGAAGTTTGCATCAGCAGTGAGGACTATGAGGAATGAAACAGACAGGTTTCCATGTGTTAATTCCCCTTCACAAGTAGGTAGCTTAGTATTTTCACTGATACCACTGTAAATGTTTCGAGAGAGGAGCAGATCTTTTCCCCTGATCCCTCAGGAGTTGGGTAAGTTGTCCGTCATTAGGACTGCAAACTGTTCCTTAGATTCTGTGATATAGTAAAACTACTAATAGTACTACCTAAACAGAACCATAGGAGGCTTGTTTGTGTCCTCCTGACTGAAATGTTTTGTTAGTTAAATAAAGCATTGGGATATCATCAACCTCGTGGTCCACTGAAACGAATAAAATTAGGCAAATTGTTTCCATGTTGTTCTTTTCTGTATGTTAAGTCAGGAAGAAAAGCAACTGATAAGATTAATATTCAGATAAGTGAACATTTGAAGTCCTTGAGATCATGTAATCTCCTGGAAGTATAGAAATCTCCTGATTGCTACAGAGCTCTTCTTAATAGACTAGGGCAAATGCTGAAGTGTGTGTAAACAAATCTGTGTATACATATATGGGGAAAAAGTAAGAAAAACATTTACTATGTTGATGAGTGAATATTAGAGTGAATCACTAAAACAAATAAGCAAGACATTGTGAATGTTGGCACAGTGAGATATTATTTCTTTTTTGCCCCCAATTTTTATGGAAATGTTTAGGAACAAGTTATGCTTTAAAATTTCTTTCTCTTCTGGACAAACTGTATTTCCAAAAAAAGGGCAGAAAACAGTATAAAACAAATCTAATTTGTTTTGAAAAATTGGAAATTTTATGTCAGCAAATTGAATTACTAGGCAAAAATGTACTTAGAAGTCAGGCTTTTTAACCACAGGAGAATTACTTTACCGATGTTCCTGTGTAAGTAATTCTCAATACAATGAGATAAGCACCCTCATCTCTCCCACAGCATTTGGAACTGCTGTCTCTGGAGCCAGGAATATCTCTGGCCTTGCTAGAGCACTACCATGGATATTTCCAGTATTGCTGACTGGATTAAAAAATTATGTAAACAAGAAAAATGGACACAGAGCCAAAGAATTCACAAGCTGTGAAACGCAGGTGGGGGAAGAGTTGAGTCCCATGTTGAGAGAAGGCATTTCTTGTTTCACTGGTTCCTTTCTTTGCAGCATCACATGGCAGCACTGGATTGTTGGGGAGAACTGGGAGGAAAAAATGGGGAAAAAGGAAAATATACCTTTCTTTCAGCTTTGTGCTAGATCAGCACAGATTTCAATTAAAACTTAGTGATTTTCTGTTTTTTTAAGGTCTTCAATTTCTATGCTACTTAGTGTTCTCTGGAATTGTCCCAGAACTTAGTAAGTGATATGGTTGAATATAAGTTATTGTTTAATACTGTGTATTGGGTAATAATATGCCTTGTGTTCCAGAACAAAAATAACCAAGAAAACATACATTTAAAAAAAAAAGGAATTAATGGCATGACCAGGTTTTGTATTTAATGAATAATTATAATGGGATGAAATACGTTTGCTTCTCTAAATAACTGTCTCCTTTTTTGCCTCCAGTTGATAAACATAGTTTGGGAAAATGGAAATATGAAATATGACACTGACATCAGCTTTGTAAATTTCCATTCTGACAAGCATTTTCTATACTTCCATTAAATTCTGACAGGAGTGCAATCAAAATATTTTGTAGCCAGTGCAGAAAGGCAGGAAACACTGTTAATCTTTGTGGGCTGGGGTGTTTATTTTTACAGCTATGGATTAAAGCCCTCTCCTCGTTGGCAGAAGACCCTTATTTGATAATACTTAGTAACTTGGCATCACATTTTCATGTATTACACTGCAGCTGTTTCTTTTCCAGTGATCCAGGTATTGCACTCTGAGTTACCTGAGATGAAACCCTTGTACTGTGTTAACAAGTATCTCTTCATTGAGTGTAATGGTGATGAGGCCCTTTTAAAATAATAACTTTCTATTTGTGTATAAATGAGTTAAAATTGTAGCTCTTCATTTGGAAACATTTCTGACTGTAAGTATGTTTGTCACTCCACTGTATGGAGAAAGCACTGCATTTTCTGGCTTGTATTTCTGAAGAGTCAACATAAATGCTTAATTTAAACAATAACAACAAAAGTTTGTGTTTTCCCACTGTAAGGGATCTTTAGTTATGACGAAAATAGCATAACTGTGTGTAGCAGTTGATCCTCTTTTCATGAGACAAAGTTTTAATGTGGAGAAAGCATATTTCCCTTAGTTATGGAGGAGACTGACAATAAAATTTATAGAGTAGAAAAAACAAGCAAAAGTTTCTATGTAGTGTTTGAGAGTAAAAGCTCTTCAAAAAGTACACCTGGAAAGTTTAAAAACCCACCTGGGGAGTGTGTGCATATGAAAATGGGTATTTCCACCTAGAGTCAACTTCAGCACCTTTGAGGCAGCCAGAAGTCATTTTTTCTATTGCAACAACCATGCCAGAGGATGGAATGCCCTTGCAAAAGAATTCCTGCGAGGAAAGGTACCAGAAACGCGGAACTGGACAGCTTGTGTTTGGTAATTGCTTGTGAGATGAAATCAGACTGAAGTAGTAGTACCTCTTCTTAGCTGTTGTGTCTGTCAGGATCAAGTTGTTTGTTCAGGGTGACAAAATAGGACATATAGAGTAATACAGGGACTTCTGGCTGTAAAGAGCAGTGATCAATCACTTTCTAGTAAAACTAAAAAAAAACCCCATAAATACTTCTGGAGCATCTCAGAAAAAAACCAGATTTTTCTTTATTTTCCAGTGGATGAAAGAGAGGTGGTTGAATGTGTCCTTTCAATACCAGTGTTGTTAATGTTGCATGGGATGTAGCTGTATTTCTAAGAGAGACAATTAAAAAAAAAACCTCTAAAATACTTAAAAAAATATTAGCAGAATTTACTGAGGAAATTTAACTTCTTGTCCTTCAAAATCAGGTGAAATTAAGTGCAGTTCTCTTGAATACCTTTAAGACTTGACCTCAGAGGTAGTTCAAATACAGTATTGCTCCTGTAAAGTTCTGGGAACAAATTTCTTTCCAGGAAACAGAACTACATGACTTCTCACAATGTATGATTAAGCAAGCAATAGTGAAATGACTACAGAATCATAGAATATCTTGTGTTAGGTGGGATCTACCAGGACTGTGGGGTCCAACTCCTAGCATAACATTAATGCCAAAATCATCTTTAATATTATTATGGAGAAGCAAATAAACTGAGAAAACCAATAGTTTTCAGCCTGATACTGAAAATGCTTTCAAATTTTATGAACACTATTAATATACACAAACCAGGTGTTAAATAGAATCTAGCTAAAAAAAAAAAAAAGTTGCATTTATCTTTCCAGCTTCATGTAGACTAAGGTCAAATTTCTGCAAAGTGACCTCTAGTTGGCCTGCCAAAAAAAAAAAAGGAGGAAGGAATGTACTTGATGAGTAGCTGTCCTCACAGTATCTCAGGGTGAATGGGCCTACTATTTTGGAGAGGTAAAGATTTCAGTGTTCTAAATTGGGAGATATGTAGGCCTGAATTTTTGAAAGGAGCAATTTATTTGCCCTTTTTACTTCAGGTTGAGTGGTGGTTGTACATCATTTCATTAGAAAACAACAATAAAAGAAGTCTTTCCAGCTGAACAACCACAAACAAGGGACAAATACTTTCAAATACTACACATTCCTCTACTGTAATATAGGAACAAAGTAATATTATATAACCTAGCATTGGGATTTTTTTTTGAAACTTCAAAGTATTTAATATCTTTTCATGAAATTAATTACATATAAAAATATTTTATGTAAATTAAATGTCATCTTCAAATTGCTGTTTCATGGTACAATGGAAAAAGATCCCCTTTTATTATAAATTTATTCAATCATTTTCTTGAATATTAATCATAACTAAAAAGGTAGCATGCTCAAATCACAGCTGTACATTTGAAACACTTTAGAATGTTTACATAATATATGCATAGTACAGAATTTATTCAATATAAATTAAGGATCCTGATCTTAGGAGGAGATTGTACAGGAAACTTCACAGTCTATCTTTTCTAAAATCATTTAATGAACAGAAAAGAAAATAATCAAGAAAAAATAAATTTCAAAAGAGTTATCTGAGAATAATTAGCATTAGTAATTTTTAGGTAGGGTGTGCAAACTGTGTCCCTGATTCCATTATTTGTCATAATGCATCAAATGTTTTAAGGACTTCAGAATTAGCCGACATACTCTACTTTTTCTCTGGAAGGCACTACAAATCAGCAAAATATTTCCAACTTCATTAAAATTTATAGTAAATGGTTCATGTTAATTATGCAAAATAAGTATCTGGTTCATGTTCATAATACAAGAAAAAACAAATTATGGTTTAAGGCTCTAAATAATTTTGCAACTGGAAGATTATCTAATGGTTGTGTTTGGATTCAAACATTGGGTTTTTGCAAAGCCAGACATGTGCAAGCTGAAACTGGAGTTGAGTCAAACCAAAACACAGGATATTCTACAAACTTTAAAAACCTCCCAGCTCCGTGTGTAGGTTATTCAAAAGAAGCATGAAGCTTTCAAACCAGTGCCAGCTTCAATCCTGAACACACCAGCATGACCCAGCCTGCTGGTGAAGCCATGTGGCAGCCTGCTGGATGCACACACACTTTTGCACACCTCAGAAAGGCAGTGGTTTTTATCTACCAGATAAAAACCTACTTAGAGGTTGTCCACACCTTGGTTTCCAAAATATCACTAATACCTATATTTAAGCAACTGAATCAAGCCAAGTATATTGATGGATGTGTGCCTGTGGAAGTCTTTCTTCAGACATTATTTTTGTCAAGTTCAAACCTGCAGTTGTTTTTTGGAGAGTAATTCACAGTCACATTTAAATTATTAATTCATGTAATGTAATATTTGGAATCTTATGCCAAGAATTTTTTTGAAACATATTTTACCTGTACTTTTGATTTGAGTGTAAAATTGGATAACTAATAATGATGATGGGATTACAAAGTAAAACCAGCAAGCATGTTAATAGTCACCTATGCTAAGTCTGTATTGAGAGGGTAACAGTGAACCAATTGAAAGTTACATAGAAATACATGAGAAATACAGTCCAGAGCAAAGTTCTCAGACAGACACTGAGGGAAGTCAAGGATGCACCACAGAGCTAAGGAAGGGAATCCAGAACAGGAATGAGGGCTCAGGAATCTTCAGCTCAGCTGTGTGAGGATATATGTCAAGCAGAAAGTAAACCAAATAGCTTTCCCTTATATAAATAGCATAAATAAATATCTGATGTGTCAGGATTTCAATTTGAGGAAGATTGATTGTGAGTGGTGCAGACCTGCCAGAACCTGACACTGAACATCAACCAGCAGCAGGCCAGGACTCATCATTAAGCTTTTCCTGTTCTCATGACCTGGAAAGGATTTTACAGCAAAATACCTGAGCTCCATTTTATTTATAATTGAGTTGTTTTCTACAAGGTGGGAATATAAACTAAGTTCAAACTGCTTCATAATGCAGAAAACCAGTGTCCCCTTCAGTGTTTTTGGCTCAATGCATATGATGAAAGCCTGATACTCTGATGCTGACTAAATGGGGATTTATTAGTTGTGGGATGCTTTATGTTGTTTTGTGTGACTCTGCAGATGGTTTGTGGGAGGAGGATGTAGGAGCAAAGGTAGGAGTTGGAAAATGATTAGATGGGTCTGGTACATATATTGCTGACGTTAGGCTTTCCTTGAAATCTGGGGAAATGCATGTGCAATTAATTAAAACTCAATTACTAATAAAGCACTTTGAAATGGAAAACTAGACCTAAACAAAAAGAAGGAACATTCTGATGCTGATTAATAGTAGATGAGATTAATGTCATGAAACAAAAATACAGATAATGCTGTGTTGCTCATTAAGATCTTTCAACCTATGAAAAGTTAGCTGCTCTAAGTCTAAACCATGACTGAAGAGTACATTTGTTGCCAGAGATGACATTATTAAGCCTGTACTTTTTGCATAAAAGACTGCAACCTCTCAGAAACAATAGATAAAATGCAGCCAAAATGGGAAGAAGTTGTCTGGTTTTGTGCAGGGAGATGAGCAGACAGATGTGTGCAGTTCTTGCCCTGTGTGCAGTCTGTGTTTGAGTGTGACAGCAGCAGAGCAGGCCAATGTGTCTGCTGTTCCCTGGGGCTTGTTCACACGTGCAGTCAGGTGTCAGTGTTCTGTGTCAGGGCTCGTACTGGGTGTCTCTTACCACCACCATCAGGTATGGGAGGGATTGGGTACCGTTTGCTTCGTGCATTTTTTTCTTGTGTAAAACGTATCAGGGGGTTGGGCTGCAGCTGTGGGAACATAACAAAGGTCTCTTTTTTAGAAGGTTGTGACAAATAAACCAAGAAGAGCATTCCTGGGTGTTAGGAATTACGGTGTTAAGGGTACTGTTTTGACAAGGGACAACTTATGATTCAGAAATGTCTTAAGGTCACCTTGGCAGAACCTGTCTCTAATTTTGCCTGAAATTTGTAAAATTGAAATGACCTTTTTCTGAAATTCAGCTTTAGGTGGGACCCCACTGGATTTAAGGTAAAAGGCTCAAACACGTGCTTATCTGGGAAGAATTCTACTTCTATTTTTCCTTAATTTATTTGTTTGTAGATTGATAGTCTTCACTGATTCTGTGTGTCTAAAACAGAAAAATCAGGAATAAACCTGTATGGTAGTGAGACTGATTTTATAGATGTCGTCTGTCCTTTCAGCTTCAGGTGCTTAAAACTACAATGCTTTAATGGTTAGCAGGTACATTGATAATTAAATAATTAAACATCCTGTATATTGATAATGAACACCAAAGGTGCTTCTGGATTCATATCAACCACCAAAATGAGAGTTTGTGCATTCTAAATGAATCTGTGAACTGTTTCAATACTATTAGATGGAATACAGTTGAAAACTGATTTTGTGCCAAAGTGAACAAAAAGATAGCTTTGTCCTCAGAGCCAAGAAGATGTGTTTTCACCACTAGATAATTAATGTGCATTTACTCATGCCAATGTGGAAAGCCAGCCTGGATTTTTCTGTAAAGTGACTGTGTGAGATAGAGTTACTCCAGTGATGGTTGGCCTTGTCTCCAATGGGATTTTGCAGTGCACTTTCTAATGCTAGTTCTTCCACTGTGGAAAAAAAAGTCCAACAAAGGAAAAAATAAGACAGCTGTTTGGCTCTCATTCTAAGAAACCAAATTTGTATATTTATAAAATGTTTATAAATATTTTTTCATAGTAATAGTTCTCTTAGTCTGTATTTATTCTTTTCAAACCAACTGCAATCATACCAGGTAAGGAGCATGAATGGGGCAGGACTGGTTTGAAATCTGGAAGCACAGATAGAGAGGGAGAGAGTGCCAGGACTTGGGTGTTTCTTTCCTTCCTGGAAGGACAATAGAGAAGTTTAGGGGATGGTTGAAGGAATGCTCTAGGGAATGAATGGAACTGGAATTCAAGGGACAGAACATGCTGTGATTTGGTAAGAAGGGGGATGCAGTCCTGACTACACACTTCTAAAAGAATTGCTGGAACACAAATATGTCAGTATTTCCAGTGCAAAATCTTACGAAATCATGAGTGATATTGAAAAAAAATTAAAATAAGATTAGATTTTTGGTTGTCTTTTCCACTTGTTTAGGTTTTTAGGTCTCCCTCCATGCTTTTTTCTTTTTTTTTAAGTTTCTTTGTGTTTTAAAGATTTCCTTTGTACACTTGGGACTAAAATTCTCTTTCTTTTTACGAAAGATTAAATCCTCATACATAATATGACCCAGAACGTAGAGTTTAAAGAAAATTCTAAAAAAAACCAGTGCATCTTCAGTCTCATCATCAAATCACGAGAGGAGATAGAGTAACGCATCCACTGTATTTTATTCCTTGGTACTGAGAGATATGATAATGTTTGGATGATGTGTAAGGTGGAAATGGGTATAATTCACATTAAAATTCAATTTAATAATAGCTGTGTTTATAATAATCTCTTTTAACACTGTTATGATATGTTCAAATTATGACCAGCAAAGAAATAGATGCCTTCCTGCATTATGGTGAAAACCATGTATGTTAGACTGTTTCAGTCAGTGTATATAATTTATTGTCTCTCTGTAAATCAAACTTTATTTCAATTGAAGATTTCAAAACTTTTGCCTTTTATTTTTAATTTACACACTCGATTTGTTGTTTTGAATTATGCAGAGATATAGTTACTCAAAATAGGAAGGAATTAGAACATATAATGCAAGTATTTGATATACCTGGAAATATCTAACCAAAGTATATTGGTGTTGCACCATACAACATGACGTAAAGTTTCTAAATTCTTTTTGGTACCATTGCTCTTAGAAACTTCTGAAGCTGTTTTCTATCTGTAAGACCAGACTTCAGAGGTAAATGAAAGCTAAGAAATAAGGTTCAAGAATTTAAAAATAACCAGTCTGAAACGCTCTCTGAAAAAGCTGTTTTGGAGTGCACTGTACTTTAATTTTTGATTATTTGAGAAAGAGATGCTTGAACGGATTTTTGTCTAACTAAACTCTAGGAAATTTTAGTCAGGTGCGAGGCTCCTGTAAGTGAGCATTGTAACAATGATTTCTGAGAGTAATTCATAAAACCTGCCATCTTTTATGTAACAATTAAATGCACAGACCAGTAGGGGATTGATACTGATTTACCTCAAAGGGATTGGAAGTTTTCAACTCAAGGGTTGAATGCTGTAGTTGGTGGTGTTTGGCTTCTTGAATGCTCTTCTGGTTCATTAATGGGAAATAATGTCTCATCAGAGGAGAAATTGTGTAGTCTGTAAACCAGGATAAAGAGACACAGTTATTTGAACTGTGTGCACCCATCCCCTTTCGTTATCATTGCTGCCAATATATTGATTTGTGCCTTAGTGCAAGCCATGTATAAATTCTATGTTGGTTTTATATGTATATATAAAATATATATATGTGTGTGTGTGTGAAATGCATTTTGTTGTCTTAATCTGAAAAAATGAGAGGGAACTGATTTGATCTCCACTTGTGCAATTTCATCATCTCTGGTGGGAAGAATTACTTGTAAGGGAAAGTGCTCTTCATAAAGACCTAGTGTGTTTGCAAGGGGCTTTTTGTGGGAATTTTGCCACCTTGGACCCATTGTTGTCAGCTCTGTGGCTAGTAACATGTATGATTCTGTGTCAGTGAGTGCCACATGTCAAAAAAGGTAGGCATTTTACATATGGAAGAGCATTTTTAGAAATGGAAAAGCTGAAGCAGTTGAAATTTAACAGGCAGGAAACTGGGGGGCATTGCTTTACTGAAAGGAGAATGGTTCACAAGTGCCTGCTTTGCATTTCCCAGATATGGTGTGGTGAACACGCAGTCACCACACTGAGCAAACTCTTCATGTACTTCATTAAAGGCTTGTTGGAGCTGCTGGGGTGTTCCTGCTCCAGCATGGGTTCCCACAGCTCTTTGGAATTTCTGTGCATTTACTAGGATGTTTTATTTGCTTTATAAAGTAGATGTTGGTTAATGCCATGATTATGGTGTCCTCTCACCACTCACTTGGTAATTCCTGCTGGCCATGAGCTGCACTCTCCATAAGCTCCCCTTTGGTGATGTGTTTGAGACTAAAAGAAATCAGTGCCAAGCAAGCAGCTGACTTAGGGCTCAGCCCAGTGGTGCATTATTATGCTTTTCTCTTGCCATGGATGGCTCCATTTCAGGTGCTGTTGCCTAGACCAGGCTTTTTCTTCATTTCGAGTAAGCCAGTGTGATAACGTGAAATAGAGAGGAAAAAATGCACAAGCAGTGATTTGTTGAGTGTAAAGGGGAAGGGAAATAAGCTCTGGCCAAGGGCTGAAAATGAATCTCATCAAGCTAACCTGGGCCTTCAGACTGATTTGTATTCCACATTTTCTGGATTTAATCTGCCTTGGGATTTGGGAGATATTTTTAAAGAAATGGAATAGTTTTCTGAACTCTGGAAGACTGAAGCTATTTCCGTTTGAAATGGCCTTCCTGGCTGTATCTCAGTTTCCCATATGTACTAAAATATTGGAAAATGTGCTTTAGTTCTTTTGTAGTATGGTGGGATGTAATCAGTCATAAAGACAGATGAAATGTAGATTTTTGTTTTTTCCCCATGCTTGAGTTAGTAATTACCACTGTCAGGAGTTTTCCTGTACCACTCTTTCATATTTATCTAGTTCTCTGAGTACAAAATATATGGGAACTGCAGGGGGCAGGGGTGCAGTGACTGCAGGAAAGGAAACCCTCAGATAGTTGCTCAGAGCAGCTGCTTTTCAGCAGTTTTTAATATGTGGGCCCTGAGAAGTGTCGGGTGTGCAGTGTACTGCAGAGCATTTTAAATCTGCAAGCAGCACATTGCCTTTTCCTCTGGCTTTCTTCAAAGTGAGGAGCTTGGGTGCATCTCCTGAGCACATCTCAGTTCCATGTTGGAAAAATGGGACATTTCTACAATCCTGGCTTGTTTGTTTGCTTTTATGCCCTGATTTTTTTTGGGAAGAAGTGTCAGGGTCTGACTCAGAAGTGGGCTGTGATATCACCTGGTCAGGGCCCGGGTTTGGAATGTCAGGACAGCTGGTTTCAGCCAGGACACACAGCTGCATTTGCAGTTTATGCACTTCATACACAGCTGTAGCTATATTAGAGGACTTCTGTACATTAATATTGGACATGAAATCCATTGGGAAATATATTTAAGGAGCTATTTAAATAATTTGGGTTTAAATATATTTTTGCTGTTTTGTATGTAATTTGTTGTGTATATTTAATATTCTCTGAGTTTGATGGGCAAACACTTGTATTTGCTTGTGACCTTCAGAGCTATGGATGATTTTGTGAGTTAAAGTTCAGTAGACACATTTATAAGACTGTAAAAGTTGCAATGGGAAAGTGATTGGAAAGAGATTTGCTTGATTATATTAAGAAATATATTTGGATTCCCCCAATTCACTTTTATTGTCTTTCCTGTAGGGAAGTTTTCTGTCTTTGGTGCCTCTTTGTATTGCTACACAAATAAAAGATAGATAGGAGAAAAGAATTATTTGCAATAAAATTATGTATTCCTAATACAAATATATTGATGCCCTCTCTCTCAAATTAGTTTGAATTTTTAAAAAATGCAGCCCTACCATCCTGATGTGGTCCTGGCCTCCTATATTATTATGGCATCCCTTTTTTAAACTGTTTTTAATTCTAACTAAATGTCTGTTAAATACAGTATGTTGAATCTGGTATATTTCCAGACTGGCCTATTTGAAAGACAGAAGGAAATTTTTTGCATATAAATCCATAAAGTGTTCTGAATGAATGAAATCCCAGAGTGATCATGTCTGTTTTCCATTTGTTATGTATGCTACCCTGCACAGAGCAGGATATTATAAAATAATGTAATGCATAAGTCATGAACGAAAATTCTGTGAGGCATTTTAATTCATGGAAAGGAAAAGGAGAACTCTGGCTCACATTCCCTGAAGTCACAAATTCCTGAACAGAACCTTCACCTGAGGACAACAGTAACATGGTAACCTTGTTGTAAGGTGCTACTTGGAGTGAACAAGTTTGTAGAAGAGATTCTGCACCCTTTTTATACCCTGCCGTGTATGTATCTTTTGGTAAACAATTAAATAAGCCACTGTGCCAGTAATTTAGATTTTGTCTTGACAAGGGAAGTTATTATTTTGGGTTTTTAAGAAATTTAGGTTTAGGGTCAAATCCATATTTTAAGAATTCTTTGTAAATGTGAGTTCATTCTTGGTTTAGTTCAAAACAGGAAGAGAAGAAGAAATCTCATGTTACTTTATGCTGTTTGCCATTATGGACAGATGTCTGAAAGTACTTTCTAAAAGCATTTGAGGCCATTTCCTAACAAATCAAATAGATCCTGAACAATGTGCTTGTTAAGTGCAGAGGTGTGTCTGGTTCAGCTGCTTCAGGTTTCCAGACCATCCAGCAGTGGAAAGGGATGCACAGGGTGGAGTCTCCTGTTCCCTGAGGTAGGATTCACTGGGCTCCTGGAGATGAAATACCAGAATCACAGCCTGGCTGTGATTAGCAGCCAGTGCCAGAAGATAAGTAAATAGCAGCAGGACGTATTTCTCCTCACCATATGAGACAGAACACTTAAAAGGCAGAGCTGCTAGCAAGCTCTAAATAGAAGAGTCTGGAAAATAAATTCCTGCAGCATCGTTTTGATTTTCACTACATGTCTCAGAGCTTTGAAGTTGTTCTGGCAAGTGATGATTGCTTTGTTGTTGTTGGATATCTCAGCATGTATTCATTATGCTTACATCAGACATGAAAATTGCAAATAAATTGAGCAAACCATTTAAAATATGCTATGTGCTGTAGATAGAGGAAATTTGGAGAATGTGTTTAAATTTTAAACCCTCATCACCTGCTTGAAGTACACAAAAAAGCTGATAGGTGCTGTCTCCTTTTTGACCTTATGGGTAACATCTGGCAAGGAATTCCTGTAACATGAAAATTGCTTACATCTTGGGATGTTTGTCAAAGTGGTATTTCAAGCTTCTGCACATACACATTTTAAAAAAAAAGGTAGCTGTTGTTTGCTGTAGTCAAGTAATTAAATTTTTAAATTTTACTTTAAATAATTTGTTAATGGTGGTAGAATTTTTCTGTATGTATTTCTTGCACGTAACAATGAGGCAATTGAAGCAATCTAAACTTACAGAGAGCAAGGAAAATGGACTAAAAATGGTGTTAATAGCTCTGTTTTCTGTCATCTCAATGTGCCACTAAAAGGAATTATCTTTTTTTTTGAGAGAGAAAATCAAAGACAGCCATCAGTAATGGCCTGCAAAGGGCAACTTTCATGTGTGTGAAGGCGAACAGCTAATGCAGAAGATCTATTGTGTCTGGAACTTTAGGCTGCAAAACTTTGATCAATGGTGTTTTTAGGTAAAGTTCTTTGATCTGAATTAAAGCAAAGTTCCTCCTCTGCGTATTTTGAAGTGTTCACCATGAGAAGCTATAATATGAGTGGGTGGATCTGGCAGGAAACTACCACTTTCGGCCTAGAAAAATGATCTCCTGTGGCATAAAAATAGATATAAAATGTGGCACAGAAGCTCTTTTGTCTCTTGAATTTGGCAAGCTTTCTGTGAGGATGGAAATTAATGTGAAAGTGCTTATTGAAGATATTGATCAGAGGTTTACCAGTCTTCCACTGAAGAAAAATGAAGGAATTGTCGTACAGGTGGCTTTTGAACAACTTGGGATTTGAGAGCCAAGAAATACATCTGCAATAATTGAATAGAAGTCTAAAGGTGTTAATTGAGTTAATCTTACCTTAAACAAACACAGTTATGGTAGTTTTAACTTGTTTAAGTCTAGATACTTTTCAAAAAAGCTTTGTTTTAAAAAGCTTTGTTTTTTTCTTATTCTTCATGAAGAATGAGAGAATAATTGAAGGATAATTAAGGCAGATTTTAGGGTTTGATTTGGAAATGGATTTGTCTGTTACTGCAGCATGGGCAGGGGTACATCAGTTTCAGAGGACAATGTGCTTTGCTTGGTATTGAGGAAGTCATTAGTTACCTCTCATTCTTGTCAAGTTGCTTTTGGTCTGTTTGGTGAGATCTGACATTCCCAGTGGGTCTTCATAGCCACATGTCAATGTTTTGGTTTATGTGTTTTATGAAAGTAGATGTTAGTGCTTCAGTTTTGTTGACTCCTGCTGTTGAGATGAAGGCATCCTGCAGAGCATATGCTGACAATCAAAAAAATGTCAGTTTTATTGAAAATAACCAGTTTACTTGTATGAAAGCTTGTACATACCAAATGGCAATAAGCATCTCTAGCAGGGAAAAGAGTAATCAGTCTGATTTGGTAATTAGAGACTAGTTACTTCATAAAGCTTGGTATGCTGAGTCTCCAAACTGCTCCATTGGTGTGGGCATCCAGGTAGTTCCCAGGGGAGCTGCTGGCTTGCTGCAGCCTGGGGCTCAGCATCCTGCTGGCTCTGTATCCGTGCTGGAACTGCCCCAGGCTCGAGCTCACCCTACGAGCAGAGTGCAGGTGTGTTTGGAGATGTCCATGGAGAAACTGCATCTGCCTGGGCAGGCAGACTCTCCTCCACAGCTCCCAAATACCCTCCTGCTGCTCTCTAATTGACTCAGCAGGAGATGGAACTTATCACTTGATGGAATTTATCACTTGGGGCTGCTTTGCTGGGCACAGCAAATTAGGCTTTTCTTGGGTATCCCATGCTGCCCTGTGTGCTAAGAGATTTGTAGAAATCACTGGTTATGAAAATGCTCAGAAGTCGCTCTTTTCAACATCCCCAAACCTTACCAGGATTTCAAATCCCGGACCGTGTATTCTCTCAGGCTGTTTTGATTTAGTAAGGAAGTTTCACTTCCCCCTTTTATTATCTGAGGTGGCATCTTTGGCACTGAGCTAAAATAATTTCCTATTTGTGGAGATGGGAAAGTTCCCACCCGTTGAAAGGAGCTTTATAACACAAATATGTTAAGGCTGAACCTCATGCTGTTTGAAAAACTGCATAGTGTCTGTGCTAGGTATTGTGACTTTAGGTTGGAATTGGAGTTTCAGGAGGCAAACATAGAACAAACATTGCTCAGTTCTATAAAGTGATAATATGTATAAAAATATATATACCTACACAATGAATACAAAAATTTGGGAGTCCTTGTGTGTTTGCAACTCTTAAACCTGAATGATCAGTCAGTGCTGAAGAGGGATTTTCTCCACTATGAAGAAGGCAGGACTATGTTCATCTGTAAGCCATGGGTTTCATCCCAGAACTTTTCCCCAGTATTTAAAGAAGAATTCTTTCAAAGTATTTGAGTGAACTGCTTATTCCATGGCACCAATAAAGGATCCTATAAAATTATGTAGTTTGGAGTAAAAATAAAGTTATGTTGTCCAAATGTACATATGGGTATATATAAACCAGAAATTTCTGTAGGACTCTTAAATTTCTGAAAGAGTATTCACTGGATTCCTGCATTTGGAAGTGAAAGTAACTGTTAGACCATCCATTATCTGACCCTTTTATCTCATACTTCGTTCACTCACACCACTTTACCCTTGAGCCCATTATTCTGTGTTTTTATTGATTACATCACTATTGAAAAATGTAGTATGCCTCATTATCCTAGTCCTTCCAGAATTGTTAAAGGTACCTTTTAGTTTTTTGATGGTCCCTCACCTATCTAGCTGGAGAATGTGGTCTCTCAGGGAGGTTCTTGTGGATACTTGGTTCCCATCTGTGCTTCTGGATAATGTCAGTGAGGTCTAGTGTGTTTGGTGTGGTCTAATGTTGTGTCTGCTGGAAGTCTTGGGATCTCAGAGATGCAGACTGAAGGGTATTATTCTGGCATCCACACTCTCATTTCCTAACAGGACAGAATATTATTATTCTTCAGTGCCTCAGCACTAAAGCTCAGCATTGACTTCTGTTACTTAGAGTTTAAAAGTTTTATATTACTTCACACCAATATTCACATTGACTAGAAATTTTGTCCTAGGATTGTTTGGGGTTTTTTGAAGGCTGAATGCAATGTGGTTATTCCCTAATAGTGGCCAGGGGTCGTGGATCCCATTACAGTTTGAGAGATTGCACTGCCTCTTACAGTGAGATTTAGAGGATGGGTTTCAGTGATATTTACCTGGATCTGTGGAAAGCCCTCAGGGATCAGCTCTGGTACAAATAACTTCATTTCCAGCTGTAAGAGTCCTGGAACTGCTGCTAAACCAAGTTCAACAAGGCATGAGTCTCAAGTAAATTACATTATGGATAATAAGAAAACACACTAAGAAATTGTACAGAATTGAAATTATTTTTGAGAGAAATAATTTAATATGTTCAAAATCCAATCAGTATGCTGAGCTCTAATTGCATATCTAATATTATTTCTTTAAAAATGAGCAGTGACTTGCCTACTGACATAATAGTTAAGATTAGATTAGCAGCATAAATTGAAATATTGTTTGAATCAGACCTTGAAATGCAATTACCAAGTGCTGTACAGTCTTTATGGAGAATGTGGTTTCTGCAGATGTGCCTGATAGTGTACAGAGGTGATCTATAACAATCCAAAGCTTTTAATTAATTTGACAGCTTATATAATAGAATCAATAATGTCAGTGTCTAAGAATTATTTTTACATTGTAATAATTTAAGTTTGATCATTTGCAACCATTACTATCAAATGATATCTTGTTTTATATTTAGAGATTGTATATTTGCTGATGTTCAAATAGCAATTAACATGTGCAGGTATTTCTGGGTTTTGTGTTGAAACCTAAAGAATATGAAGACTTTTAGTCTCTCTCAATGGCCAGATACTCAGCAGCTATGCAAGGTTGTTTTTAGAATGGACATATCTCATTTATTATTAGTCCTTTATTAATGCCACAGTTGTATCTCACTCAGCAGTCACCTTTCTGATTTGTTGGTGAGATTCTGTGAAGTACAGCAAGCAACCTCTGAGCTGTATGCTTTTGAAAGTTGTTATATTTGATTTATAGACTGTATGGAGTGTAAACTGCACTGCTCTGCTTAATATCAAGAGTACAAAGGCCCCTGAAAAAACAAGGCTGTTTATATTCTTCAAATATTGATATCCAAGAAATACCTCAGAGTGAGGTTTGTTTCGAACACAATGTATTTATATCTTTGTTTGTTAAAATGCCACAGCCAAACGTGGAACTTGGGACTATATAACTGGTATTGTTGTTCTAATGCACTGAAAAGAAATTCTGTATCAGAACCTCCTTGATGCAGCTCTGTTGAGTAACTACCTTTGAAAATATGACTGGATAATTTACAAAATTAAGGTATACTTGGTAGTACCAAAAGGAGTCTATGTTTTGGCATAATGTATTTCAAGAACTAAGTCAGAATGACTTCTGGTATTTGCTCCTGATAGGAAAAAAATATCAGAAAACCAGCAAATTACACTGTTCTGGTTTTAAATGACTAGATTTCTAAATTGGTGAGTATTGTATCAAAACCAAATCAGAGTGATTTCTATGTAATAGAGCAATTTATCAGGTGTGCACAGAGGGGTGCTTCTGATCTTGAAAGTAAACTATTCCTTTTTTGTCCTACAGTACATTCACAGGGGAGATTCTCCACACACCCCAGACCAAACATAAATTTATATCAATTTCTTGTGTTTACATTTATGGGTTCAGAATTGCAGAGGAGGCTACACCTCTGCTAAAATGTCACAGAACCCAATACTCAGCTAAATAGGTCATTCACTCAAAATTTTTTTCAAAAAAACCCCCAGCCAAACCCAAGAAACAAGTCTTCAATTTTCTGAAAATTGCCTCGTGGTGGAATTTCTCTATTAAAAACCCTACGTATGTAATTTGCGTAATATATAATTAAGTATATATATGCATATATGAAGCAATTACCTAGCTTAAGGTGGGTGCAACCTTTGTTGCACTTTGTACATTTTCTTGGTTTACATATGAGAGTAACTGTTGTAGTTAATGGCATCTGATACAAATTTAATCTGTCATGTTGACTGTGTTTATTATTCACTTTCAGTGCCTTCTACAACAGTAAGAAAATCAAAACAGCCCACCAACCACAAATAAACCCTGTGAAAAATTCCCCTGTCAAGCAGTGAGCAAATTCCTTGACAAGACAGGATTTGTGATCCAAATATAGGAGGAAATTCAAATACTCCAAAGTTTCTGGCAGAACAAAGAGCTAGTCAATGTGAATTGTAAGTGTACAAAGAGGAGCCTGATCCAAATTTATTAAAGCTAAAAATTGTTTTTGTAATTGTTAAATTAAGGGAGTATAAACTATAACATTTAATTCTGGGTTGGATCTAGAACACAATAAGAGGCACATTTTTATATTTACTATTTTGCATACGCATTCCAAATCATTGATTTTCACTAGAAAAGGTTAGTAAAAAAAAATCATTAAATTACCCCAGGTAATCATCAGTTCTAGGTCAAAGAAGTCAATGCTTTTGGGAAGAACAAAGCTGAACTAATGTTTTCCAAAATGTATCTGAATGTGACACGTTAACTTGAAGTTTGTTTCAGCAGTAATGAAATCTGGGTTGGCTCATCCATTAGACACAGATTTTTACTGGTCTTTTTTTAGGACTAACCTTTCCATCTCTCACAAATAGCTGTCTTATCTGTGTTATTTTTGGTTTCAAACAGGTCTTATCCTTGGTTTATGACTATCCTTAAAGATATATATTGTATCTGTGTATTTGTGCATACATGGCACAGTGTTTGTGCATCTTGGACAGACCATGCACAGCCACTCCTTTCTGTCAGGAATCTGCTGGGATACCATCACACCTTCTCCCAGGCTGCCCCCAAAAAACACCTCCCTTCTCTCTTTTCCAGTGTTAGCTCAAGAATTACTCTTCCCCCAGTTTTTCCAGGTTAATCCTGTGATTTTATCTTGCTAGTTGAGGTAGAAATGTTGCCTGCCAGCTGGAAACTGCTGGAAACAGGCAGGCCTTTTATGGAAATGCTGACACAACTTTATCTATAACATAGCAGTGTAAACCATCTGTTTCCAATGAGATGCTTATTATCTTTTCTTGTCAAACTTATCACTACAAAAATATTTTGCTCTCTTCAATATAAAGGGGTGCAGTTATGGGCATGATAAGAATGAGCTTTATGAAGGATGGTTTTCCCTTTTGAGACTGATTTATGCATGTTTATTTCATTGCCAGAGGCAAAAAGCCATATTCATTTTATATTTTCTCGGTGTTTTGGGAGTTCTTCAGGGATACAACACAGAGGACCACACTTAGACATGTAACTTTTAAATTCTATTCTGTGGCTTTTAAAATTGCTACAATTTATTGTTTAAAGATTGGTGCGCAGGTGACCATGCTGAAGGGCAGTGGTAAGCAGTGGAGAGTCTGTCACTGAGGATGTTGATCCATTAACCTCAGTGCAACTCTAACTCTTTGTGCAAATTCTGTTTATTTAGTCTGTGAGAATTTGTCAGGTTTTCTCTTTTGCACACTTAATGCAGTTCTGTCTATTGTTTTACTGTGTGCAATAGTAAGATTCATGACAACAGATAGAGATTAGGAGAGCACAGGCCTTGAAGGATTTTACTTTAAACATTGAATAAGGCCCTGGTGAATTAAAGTAGAGAAAAATTAATTCATATGGTGTTATCAACTCAGCGCTAAAGGCCTGCTTCTTGTGGGTGGTCTACGAGTATCAATTTGTTTTATTTCATGCATCTAGTATATATTGCAACATTACTGAAAGCCTGAACTCTGACACGAAGTTTTGAAAGGGGCCAGGCAGAAAGCCCTCTCCCAAGGAGATGTTCATCTGTGTGTCAGCAGTTCTCTGTTGGCTCGCTGCTCTCTTCGAGGCAGAAGTTATGTTGTATTTGAGGGCTGGTGAAAAGGAGTACTGGCTGTTCATGGAGTATTTGGGAGGTCTGGGTGCAGCCCACAGGTGAGGCAATTGTGCCTGGGATGAGATACAGAGCCTGGTCTCTGCTGGCACGATACAGTCTGGCTTGTTGCTCATCTCGTGCCTCAGTGTTCCTGCAGATCAGCTGTGTCTCTCTTGTGTGTTGTAGCTCCACTGTGGGGCACTCCTCCCTCAGAGTGCTCTGTCTGCAGCATCTTCAGTGGGCTGAAATTGTCACTTCTTAAGCTCTACAGTGCATTTTATTTGAGAAAATTTGATTTTAACAGCCCTTTCATTAATTTGATTCCAAGCCTACCAACCTGGTAGGATTAGTGATAATACAAAATAATATAATGATGACATATTTAGCCTTATTTGTGGAAAAGATTGTTGGCAGTAGCTGCGTGAGCCCAGACCACCAGTGGAGAAGGAGTTAGGCAGAGCATTGGCAATATTGCATTTCTTCACTAGTGTAAATAAATCTAGCAGTAGGATACTGTGTTCTGGAAATTGTCACAAACCTCTAGTGCACTTTGTGGATAGATGCCAGCTATCTCTAATCCTCTGGGAATTGTCCAATAGGTAGGTATCTATGTGAAAAACAGTTCCTGATCCAGGGAGTGAAAGTCAAAATCTTTAGCTGGCATTAACTAGAGAAGGCTCAGTCTCCTGACAACTATAGATTTCTCAGAGCTGACCCTTCCAATCAGCTGTGAATGCAACATAATATTTCCAGCCTTTTTCTTCAAGAAGAATGTCTAATTTTGGTGGCGCCCTTGGTGATTGTAAAGTTCTGAAGGAGCTAAAAGATCACACTTGTTTCAAAAGCTCTGTTAAGTCTGAAGTATAACATCCTTAACTGATTATTTGAATTGCAGTAACAGGTAGAAGAAAACATATTAATTTGCAGAGATGTTCTGATCTTGCTTTACACAAAAATCTAAGTAGTGACCCAGACAATAAAGCCACCTCTTAAAGGAGTTGAACATAAATATCTTACAGGCTTTGAAGAACCAAGATAATGGTCTCACTCATCCTTTGATGATAACAAGCATTGGTATTTACTGTTACCTAGAGTTTATTCCAACATGTTCAGTACTCTGCTGAACTGTATTCATATTTCTAAATTCACAGTAAAAAATAGTCAAACAATTGTCTGTTTAAGGTGTTGTGGTTTACTTCTTGCTACAGAATTACAGATACTTAACTCTTGTTGGGCAGTTCTTGAACAGGGAATTGTAATGTTAAGGTGTCTTCTCAGTGTAACACTCAGATGTGTGAGGTGATGAAGTAAAGAAAATATAAGATTTTTCCTTAGGGAAAAGGTTTCAAAGAAAGAATTTGGGGCTGGAATGGAAAAGTTGAAGTGGAAGGGTTTTGTGGTTCAGAAAATGAAAATATGTAAGAACTTAAAAAGATAGAAAATGAGGGTAGCTTTTGAGGAAAAATAAGATCTTTGAAGTCTCTGGCGAGCTTGTGGTAACCTGGAGTTTATCTGAACCAAGGAAAACATTATTTGAGCTTCCCCAGGGAGTGATTCAAAAAATACTGCAGAGATTTGGTGAATGGACTTGCATTATGTTTGTATGCCAGACTGCTCTTTCAGTCACAGTATATTGTTTTAATGCAAAGCTGGCAATAATTCCCCGTTCCAATAGAGCCCACAGGGCCCTAAAGTGGACCTTTGTGTCTTTTATGAAAGTCCTGAACTCTAAGGTTGAAACAAGTGGTTGAGCTGTTGTTATTTGTTGTTTTTATTGCAGTCTTAAACGCTGTGTGAAAGATGCAATTTGAGATGCATATCTTGTTATACAGAAAATCACTTCTAATGATCCACTGGATCAGAGAGAAAAAAAACCCAACTATGCTGAAAGGTGTTTATAAGGAGTTGATGTGATGCACCGTGAAATTCCAGTGCCTCTGAATGTAACACATTCTATGCTTTACATAGAATTAAAGCCCACTGACATTAAGTGTCTTTTGATGCCATTGGCTCTGTCCCCAAAGGTTTATCATTTAATGGCACTGAAGACTTAAAAAGCTGGCTTTCAGCTGGGTTTGTGCCAAATTCTTTCTTTGAAACCTTTTCTCGAAGGAAAAAGCATATATTTGTTTTACTTACTATCATATGAGCTAAACTGAGACTTTTTCACTGTTAAGCTGAGTCAAAGGTGTTGTGCAGGATTCTTGGCTTCCAGCTGGTGATTTCCACTTCCGAGCTCAAAGTTTGGTCATGCTAGAGCCCAGTTTTATGTCAGGGTTCCCTGTATTGTTCACACCAGCTACTGAGTGCAGTGAAGGCCAAGTTTTGGTACCAGCAATGGGACATAGTCACACTAAAGTGCCCACATACCCTGGATTGTTCCCTAGAAGTGATCTTGAGCCTAATGAATGAGTAGCATCCCTTAAACAGGGATACTTCTCTCACCACACACAGGTTTCCATTCTTTTATAGAAATGCTTTATTTTCTCTTTTGTGTTTTATGCATTTATGTGAACCTAGCTCCTAGCTCTGCTTTGGGAGTTAAGTGGTGCAACAAGATGATAGCATTCAGAGTGCTTTGCTCTGAAAAAAAAAAGTTATTGTCACTTGGATGCTGCCTCCTTGGGCTTTTAAAGGCTCATATCAAAGAAACAATAGTAGGGTAAAATTAAAAAGATCTGAAAAATGATGAAGTAGTTTTGAAAGGAGGAAGTAAGGGAAATACTAAGTAGATTATGTTCAAAGCAAACAGTAGCTGGAGGTGGTGACGGCTGGTTTGTTTTAAACTAGGCATCCCTACTTGAATTTTAATTAATTCTAAACTTTTTAGTATGGATTATTTGCCTCACAAAGTTCATAATGCTTCCTCCCTGAAGTATGGAATGATATCCAATGATTTAGGGGCAGGAGAGCCTGCAGAAAAGCCTTTCATTTCCTCTGTCCCAGAAACCATAATCCTGCAGCAGAGCAAAGTAATGGCTGGTATGTATCCATTTATCACTGCTATGCATCTAAATGACAGGGTGGATAGTATGTCTTCTTTGCTGACCTTTTCTTTTTTTTCTCTTTTTTTAAACATTTGTATGGAAAAAGAATTGAGACAGTACCAAAGACAAGTTAAAAATTAAATGGAAATAAAAATATGTAACTTAATTCTAGTGCATTATACAGTAACACAATCTCTGTGTGGTAAAGATACCTGTAATTCTTTTTTCAGAGGATTTTTTTTATGAAGTTAATATTGTCATTTTCTACTATTGCGTCAAGGCAAAATAAGAAAATGAGTTTTGCTTAATATTCCTTCTTAAATTTAATGAAGTTATGCAGCATTCTGAAAAAGAAGTGAGGACATTCTTAACCTGACCTAACTCTGTTCTTTTTGCAGTAGGATTTAAAGTACCTTGGTCTACAAGTATGAGTATACTTGAAGTCATCCTTGTTATCACCAGCTTGTGCTAGAGGGGAAGCTTCTCTTAAATAACTGGGTTTTCCCCTGCCAGCCTGGATGAGTTGGTGCAACCTTGAAAAGCT
Source organism: Thryothorus ludovicianus (assembly GCA_013397245.1). Lineage (NCBI taxonomy): Eukaryota > Metazoa > Chordata > Aves > Passeriformes > Certhiidae > Thryothorus > Thryothorus ludovicianus. Next base: position 976,865 of record VZTB01015530.1, on the reverse strand, counting down.
CTCATGACTCAGAAATGATGAAAAAGATGGAATTAGGTCAGGTCAATGAAAACATTTTTCCACAGCTTGACTTTTTTTTTTTACAAGACTTTTATTGGTGTGAGGTTCCCTCTAGCAAATCCCAGTGGGTTCTTTGACTGAAATAGGTGATTTCAAACATCCCGACAATGAAAGATGATGTTTTCAAGTTATGTAGCTAATAAAAGAACCATCCTTGGTATTTCAGTAATGAAATGCTTTCCAACAAAAAAAAACCCCACAACCCACATTGTAGAAAAATTCCTGAGCAATGCTAATTGTCTGACCTTTATATTCAATCTTTAGGATTTTTTTCATCCCAAACCTTTATTGAAACAAGTTGAGCCCTCCTCACTTGTTACTAATATTGTTCCTTTTACACACTGAAAGGAGGAAACTGCTTATTGCTCCTATATCTGAAAGTAATAAATAAGTTTAACTTTCTCTTGGGCATGGGACACATCTAAATCCCTGTCTCTTCCTCATGTACATGTGTGATTGTTTTCAGGATTACAGTTGTAAACCAGGCTGCTCCTTTAGAACCTTCCTCCCTGATGCTGTGCAGAGAGCAGCCACGGTGCCCTGAGGGCTGCCAAAGTCTGTTCCATGTTAACTTGGAACCAGAACACTCTGACTGAGCTGTCTGAACTGTGGTGAAGGTAATGGTGGCAGAGAAGAAACAAGAGGCTTTGTTCCTGAAATTTTTGCAGATTTTTTGCTTGCCATTCTTCTTTTTTAATTTCTTAGAGGCCCAGAATTTCAGCAAATGAATGGCTTTGCTGTACAAACAGCATATTATGAGTACAGCTTTCCAGCAATACCTTCCTACTCCACCCAAAAACTGGGTAGTTTTCACTTCAGTTTGAAATGCTGAGCCTGTTGGAATGCAGGGATTTTTAATTATGGAATTGAGTTTTCTTACTAATTACAAATCTTTATTTTTAGTTGAAAAAGAGGGTGATATTAGCCAGCAAGGATGCATTTAGGGGATTACAGGAGTCCACTTTGCAAACCACAATGTGGAATAGCTTTGTGTAAAAGGCAGTGTGTAATGATAGGTTTCTATAGAACTTTGATGTGTATGGCTTCAAAGAGTGAGAGTGTTTGGGCAGCAGCAAGTGTTTTAGATATAATAAGAAAGGACATCCATATGCATTTTGTGTGGCTTCAAAAGAGCTAAATCCTGCAAAGCAAGGAAGGCAAACCAGTTATTTTGCTGTGCATTGCTCTCTTACCAGTTAGACTCTTGAGTATTAAAGCATATGTGAAACTGGAACAGTGGAACTTGTAATATTTGGAATAGATGGCTACAGAGAAGAGCAGATAGGGTTAGGGAGGTATTTATTTAATGCATTTTCCCTTTTCCATTGAATTGGTTAAATCTCATTGCTTTCTGTGAGATGATTGGCTTGGTGCACAAGTGAAGTCACCCTTTACTTTTGACCCCATCTCCCATAGCATCCACAGCCAAATTGGGCAAGTAGTCAGTATGGGACTGAACAGGTGGATAACAAGGTGAGTGAGGACCTGGTGGGAGTACTGAGTTCACAAAGTAACGGCTGGCAATTCTTATTCCAGCTGGTGGCTAGATCATGGTGACATTCCTCAGGGATCAGTGCTGGGATCATCCAGAGATGGTTATTTCAGAAACCTGCCTGACACGGTGCAGTCTTACCCTTCATAGTTTGTTCCTTGGGCTGTAGTTTTCTGGCTGACTGGACAGTCAGAGTGGTTTTTTGTGAATTTTCCCTAGATTTACTACAGGAATCCAAATGGGCTGTGAGTGGAAATTGTGTCTCACTGATAACGACACAGGAAGTAGCTGAGAGAATTTTTTTCACAGCCAAAATGCATTATTTTTACTAATTCACAGCAGTCCAAGTCTGGCTTTTGGAAGGACCAAAATCAAACATCTACGCATTCCAGAAAGGAAGCCAAAATAGACTGTAGAATAACATTACATTTTTGCTGTAATCTTACTATTTTAGACTTAAGTTGAGAAATATTATGTGCAGTTCATTATGTTTTAATCACATTTGCTTTAATTTCCAGTAGCAGTGAGTTGGGCAGAATTTCCACTCTCAGGGTGTGTTTGCTTTCAGAAGGTTTCAGCTTCTTATATTTTAGAAAATGTGCTAATTGCAGGTTTAGTTTTGTTTTAATTTTAAATACAATGCCTGCATTGCTGAACTTGTGTGTGATCAGCAGTGCCAAGCCCAGGCCCTGCTTGCACCACCTGAAACATGTTTGCTGTGTGTTCTCTTTGTGAGCTCCCCACCAAAAGATTCTGATGTTTCTCTGTGGCCAGCCTGTCTTTGTGCAAATGAAGTGATTCCTCTTAAAAATGTCATCCCTTAGTCAAGAATGTGCTCCAACATTTTGCTTATAAAACTGAATGATCTCTTCAAGCCTCTTTTGAGATAATAAAACATAACAATTGCCCACGATAAGCACTTTGTTTAGGCTTTTTCTGCACTGAGTCAGCTGCAGCTGAACTGACTTTAACTACCTTGCATGACAAAGTCCAAGCAGAGCCTCAGTGGCTGTGTGGGCTCCAGCAGAGACCAGGGACCCTGCTACCCACCTCGGCTTTTGACTGATTTGCTCCAACTGCTGAAATCTGCAATAGTGTTTTCTCAGGCATGCCCTGAATGCCTCTCCATGACAGTCTCTGTGCAGCCTTGGACATTTGGAAGTAATTTTATTTCCCACTGTATGTTGGAGGCTTGAATGCGGTCGTCTCAGAGTATTTGTATAAGCACTGCTGGCATATCAGGCTCTTCAACTCCCTCCTTCACCCTATTCTCCTGCAGGCACCCAGCAATGTGAACTGAAGAAAAAACAGAGCAAAAGAAAGTTAAACATGTTTACNCTCCTGCAGGCACCCAGCAATGTGTCCAGCCAGCCTACTTGTGAGCTGAAGAAAAAACAGAGAAAAAGAAAGTTAAACATGTTTATATGTAACCTTGTTCACAGGATAACTCTAATAACTGAGTGCTTTTGAAATGGACACATCCACGACTGGGATAAGCAAAAGGAAAGGACCAGTCTGACTAAACTTTGAGCAAGGTTGCTTCTGCACAGTTTCCTGCCTTGTCTGGGGTATATACAAGGGTTGTTCAACAGCTCAGGACTGGTGAGGTTAAGATGCAGATACAATACCATGATTTGCTTTTAGGGAATTGAATAGTATAATAAATATTGGATTGTGCTGTGGGACCAGCAAGAGAAAGCCTTTTTACTGGAAGGGTTCCCAGTATTTTCTGCCTTTGCATTCAGCATGTGTTGGATCTTGTAATAAAAACATTGTTCTTGATTGTTCTGGGTTGGAAACGAAACTTGTCCATAAAAAGGCAAGGGAAACTTCTGTTTGCCCTGATGGAGACATAAATTCATGAACCTGTGAGAAAAAGGGGAAACTGGGGCCATCAAACCAATTGCAGAGCAGTATTGATTCCATCTGAGTAAGTGTAGAAGTAGTTGCATACTCCAGATACTGATTTTTACAGTTAATTTGGAGGTGTTTAACTGTATCCTAAACATAGTTTTTCCTATTCAGTTTCCCCCATTCAGTCAAAATTGAAATCACAATGCTGAGTGGAAAACAAATTTATTTATTTATTTAGGCACAATTTTCTGCAAGAAACAAACCCCTGCTGCCAGGTGACACTAAGAGAGCTTTACCTGAGAGATTATTTCTTCTCCCAAGCCAGGGTATTTTGTTCTGCTGTTGCTTTCTGCTTCTGGACTGCTGTTTAGAGCTTGGAGGCTGGGTTTTCTTGGTTGGCAAATCTCAAGAGGATGAACTCCCTCCCCTTAGAGCTAGCCAGAAGCAACTGGCCAGAAGCAGTGTATGGCTTTAGGAAGGCTTCATTGATGGTCACAGCAGTTTCAACAATTCATCAAGTCTCTTTTTGGGAGCTGCCTTGCACCTTGATGTTTCACAGTATTTATTCACACTTAATGGTATTTGTGGCTTCCAAAGGCAAAACATTTGAGCCTGTAATTTTCCAGCTGAAAATACACATTTTAAAATCATCTACATTAAGAGAATACCCTAGAACTTTTGTACTTCTGAAGGCTTGCAGCTCCTTGTCTAGAGAGCTGACCTCCTCAATCACATTGAAACTCACTTGGAGTTTAAAGCATTCAACACCTTTTATTCTGTGGAATGCTGTTAAAAAGGCTTATTAATTGTCAACTTTGCAAATTATCCCCTAGGATTTTTTTTAAGCAGGAACTCTGAAGGATTGATTAACACTCCCCCTTTCTTTTCCTAAGAAAAGGTTCTGATGAAATCTGGTTTCCTACAGATTTGTGCTTTAAACTTTGTGCCTGTGTACATTCCCATAAATATAATGTGAGGGATTTGTTCTTACCCACTTTTTAAAAAGGGAGGTAGGGCAGTAATTTGGAACTCCCTTCTCTTCCTAAATGCTTATGCGCACAAAATTGGCAAAATTGTGCATCAGTTCAGTCTTTTATTAGTAAAGTATTCCATGTTCATTCTTATGTATGTAACTGTAAATTACTTATATGAATTGTCTCTGTTAATCATTATTAACAAGAAATGTTTCTGTGCAACAAATGCAAAGCAGATTTTGTATTTGTCAGCACTCCTGAAAAGTGATTTTCAGAATAATTTATGTTTACATTATAATTTGCAAGTCACAGTTATTTTATATATTATATATATTAGTATTATAAATTATATATATTAGTATTATGAAAGGCAATACTTTTACTACTGAAAAAAAAAAATTACCAAAATATAAACAAAACAGGCAACTTTATTCTTATTGGAGAGGGCTTTTCCCATTGATTTAATGGGATCTGGATCCAGCCCTAAGTTGTTGTTGCAGCAGGCTGACAGTCAGACATTCTTGCCAGCAAGCTGCTCTTGTCCCTGTCCTGGCAGTCTGTACTCATGCACCCCGGTGCATCTGCAGAATGGCTGCTAGCACCTATCATCTTTCACTGTGATTGACTTCTGCGCCTCTGCTTTGGGAGTCAGCAGGATTAGCTTTTGTAGCTCATAGCTCAAAACTCAGCTTTTCATTTTCTAGCTTTTTAAACTTTAAAACCACTGTATCTGTGTAATCTTATATTTCTCTATGCTTTTCGCAAACTAGTGTGAGGATGATAGAGAGGATGAGAAGACCCCTGTGCAAGCTGTTTTATTTCCAACCCTTTTTCATTAAATAACTATAACCCTTCTGTTCCAGTCTTTTTATGTTAAGCAATGCAAAAGAATTGGGCTTTGGTTACACTATGCATCAGGAAGCCCCTCCTGGCAGAAGAAAGCCTAAAACTGGCAGGCTGCTTTCAGCACCAGTCATCATCTTTTTTGCTTTGTTAGACTGTGTTCTCTGCCACAGTAGGTCTGTCAGCCTCTGGACTCTTCTAATTAGCACATTTGGTAGGACCTGTAAAAATGTGATGAAATGGAGCTGCTTTGATGCCAAATCCTTTTCTTTTCCTTTTATCTATGACTCATAGCTGTTCATGTCTGCAGAAAACACTCATATATGCAGGTTTTGCTTGGGCCATTTATTTCCTTCAAGTGGGTCATTGAAAGGTGTATTCCTGTCCTTCATATACCTGCCATCACCTCAACTCAAGTAGTGGTGGTTCACTGCTTCTACTTTTTATGGTGCACATTTTTGTGGTGTCATTTTCCCTCTTTCTTTCTTCCTTCCTTTGTATTTGTTCTGCCTGGTTCCATGTCCAGACTTTGCTTTGATTTTTCCATGTGCAAGATGTGAACCAGGAATCAGTGAAAGCAATATGGGTGCAATAAAGTGAAGTAACTTTAAGCAGCAAGTGAAGCAGCAGTAAATTTCCAGGTGTTGCTTTCAAAATGATGTGATGAAAAATTGAAATGACTTTATATATTGTCTTTTAAAACCCTTGTCCTGCTGTTGGCTTGGGAATTTACCTAGAGAGAGATGTACCTGAAATGAAAACAAGCTTGGCACAAGCAGCCCAAAGCAGAGGAGGCTTTACACAGCTGGTCTGTGCACAAACTTTGACACTTGCTCATGATGACTGATGGACAGTGACAGCCATCTAGTGGCTGGGATGACATGTTGGGTCCCCTCTCCCCTTCCTCCCCTCCCAGTGATTAGTACAGCTTCAGTAGTGACACCAGACTGGGCCTGGGTATGTCAGTGCCAGGTGTGGTTTTACTTCCAAGCTGCTGATGCATAGTCTCTGTGTCTGAGGATCCAATAAATTAGCTGTAACTGACAGTTTGACTGCTGATAAATTAGTTCTTTAAACTAAAACCATTCTTCTACACATCAATCTATAGCAGAAAAAAAAAGCATTTTACTTACTGTGCTTTGCATTGAAATCCTCTTCCTGAAAGCTGGTTGTTGTGTAAGCTCATGGATGAATGAGTCTCAAATGTATCACTGTGTATCTCTCCTACCTTGCCTTTTATATTTGCAGACTGCTTTGAAACTTGGCAGGTTGGAATCCTGTCAGTTCTTTAGTCAGGTCCAATACCAGCTAGAGTTGTACTTTTTTGTTGGTAAGAAAGGAATTGGTTAATGGCTTAGAAGATCCTTTAGCCTCATTAAAAATTTCCAAAGCTGCTTCTCAAGCCACTCAGCACCTTATGTTGCAACTGTAGAGGTAGAAAGAGCATGTGATATATAAAGAGTTTGCAACTTGGTCTCCGTGATTAAAACAAAACTCCTAATTTCCAGGCCAGAGAGGAAATGGTAGAATGATTTCCTTTGCTGCTCTGGGTGTAGCTGGATAACATGCCTGCAGTTCAGGCCTGGGAATAGAATGTCAAAATGTTCTTGTGAAATGAGCTGGCTTTGAGACAGCTGCCCTTTCCAGGTTACTCTTTCAGTGTAATGGAGTCACTGCAGAAAGAAAAGCTAGGAGCACCAAATGGATCCAAAAGATGTTTTCTGACAATATTATGAGTATTTTTGTTTGTTTGTTTTTAATTACTGTCATATCTGAAATCTGATAAATGGAAACAGACTTCTTAGTAGCTTTCAGTAGTTGGTGTGTGCTTTTCCCCCTGCATTTTTCTGTCTCTTTCCCAGCCACTGAGCGGGACCCAGGCAGAAGCTAGTCACCATCTGGCTCAGCTCTGATTTGCCAAAGCAGTTGCTATGTGGTTTATTTGAAGTTATGACAGAATGCTGACTTTGGGCTCAATAACTTAGACATTTCATTTATGCAAACTGATGCTCTTTTGAACAGCACAACGAGTTCTGTGGGTGATACGTTAAAGAAGACATAGACCATATGCCAGACATCTGGGGGGAAAAGGCTAAATATGTCAGACAGTGCATTATGTCATGCTCACAAGGGAGAAGTGAGAAGAGTGGTTTCCAAATACGATCTGCAGTTTGGAAAATGATTCTCACAGTGTCATAAATGGACTGTACAGCACACTTGGTTGATGTCTTTACTTAACACTGAAAGCATTTCCTCCCGAGCTTCTGCAGTACCTCTTCAAGGCATTTTTTCTGTTGGTGTGATAAAATGATTGAAGAGGAGCTGACCTGGTGAAAATTTCAATTTGAGTTTGTGTTAGAGAGCTGTTAGTGATGGTAGGCAACAGTTAATGGCACATCTGCTCCCTTTCTTCAAGCTTTGACATTGATGGAGTAACTGGGCTTGAGATGAGGCACGAAGCTGAAATTCCAAATCTGCTCATATTTATTACTTTGTAACTTTCTGTTTACATCTGGTTTAAATTAGGACAGAAATGTATAGAACAGTAAAATTGTCTTTGTGCTTAGAGCTGTTAATTTTTACTAGTAACAGGTTTGCTTAAACAAAAAATGGTTATGATCTCTGATTAAGGCGATGTGTCCTGTGTGTATAATTGACCCGAATGCCAGTCTTGTATTAGTTAGAAGTTAGACTTGTTTGGGAATTTTCAGTAGTGGTTTTAACTGGATGATCCAATTTGAAAGATATTTTTGATAGGAGGGATTTCTGTGGTCAGATGGAGCTCCCACTCACATAAAATCAGTCTTCTCTGCAGCATCTCAGGGGTCAAGAGAATAATTTTTGGACTGTGAGTGACAGCTTTGCTGTGTGTGACTCAGACACTGTCTTGGCACTGGGATTCTTGGTTTGCAAGTTGTGACACATGGTCTAGGGACAGCCTGGGGACAGTTCTTTGGTTTTGCAGCTACTTGCCCCTTTAGAGGAAGAAATATTCATTAAGACAAAAATGAAAAAATCTTGCTGCTAGGGCATTATTTGAAATGTTGGATACACAAGCAGAACTTTCTTCTTTACTTGATTTTTGAACTCTTTCTCAGACATTTTAATTTTAGGAGAAGATACTGAAATGTACTCACCTCATGATTAAAAAAAAATCCAAACGTATCCAGTGTATTTGGCTACATACATAGTAGGAAGAAAACAAAGGCAAATACTTAGATATGTTAAAACAGTACAAATGTAGGTGTGATTGTGTGAATAAGTACATAAAGAGGATGGATGCATACAGTCAGTCCATACTGGCCCTATATAAATAGTGAAAAAGATGGTCTTTCACATATGGCTAAAATATCTAAGGGGTATTTTGTATGTGGTTAAGATATATCCATGGCAATATTGTGTGTGTGCTGGGTTAATCATGCGGGGCCATGACCAGCTGGATTATAAAAACTGAACAGAAATCATGTGAGGAGCCTCTTGTTACTCATGTGGAGACACTGCTGCAAGTACCACTGCAGTGGATGCTGCTGCTGCCTCTGGACTGAGGCTGGCCGCACGTTTGGAAGATCTGATTCTCTGTTTTGAGAGTCCCCCACACCAACCTCACCCAATAAATGGGGTGGCCTTTTTTCTTTCTCCCAACAGCTGCAGTGTCTGTTGAGCCCTGTCCCATCTGGCTGTGTAAGCCAGCAGGGAGAAGGCAGCCTGTGCTGTTCCAGACAGAAGTCACAGGTTCTTGTCCCCAGCCAGACCTCTCCAGTGCCCTGTGCTCAGCTCTTACACAGAGAAGAGAAATGGGCAGGAGTTCCTCAAGGAACTCACCCCACCGAGCAGAATGACATCCAAAGGCTCCTGAGGAAAAGTTACTTTGGTACTGTGGGGAAATTGGTGACTCTATTTTACTTCTTTCTGATCAAGACACAAGGTGGTAAAATAAGAAAGACACATCTCTTAAAAGTCCTTAAATCAGCTTTAGCTATGCTAGTGCATTGTTTTCTCTGTGTGTGTAATGGTGCTTCTCATCTCCAGATGTGCTCCTTCCTTGTCCAGTCCCATTCCTTTGATTTTCATGTTGCATATTCTCTCCTCTGTCCCAGGAGAAGATGGTGAAGAAATAGCCTGCACTCAGAATGGACAGATGTACCTGAACAGGGATATTTGGAAGCCCTCACCGTGCCAGATCTGTGTCTGTGACAATGGAGCTATTCTTTGCGATGAAATCCAGTGCCAAGATCTGCTGGAGTGTGAGAACCCCCAGGTGCCCCCGGGAGAGTGCTGTCCTGTGTGTCCCCACAGAGCACGGGACTTTGACCCCACCATTGGTAAGAGCCTTTTCTAGTCTGGGAAAGGAGAGGCAGCCCCAAGAACTAGGAAGCTTGTGATATTGGAGTTCCTAATGGTATTTCTATGGTGAAAATTCAAGTCTGAGCATAGGAGATACTGGGCAGATATCACCCCTCTTGGGCTGCCCCAAAGCCAACTCAAAACAGTTTGCTTGAGACTATGAATCTGATATAAGCCCAAATGGCTTTACAGCTAAAAGTTTGATCTGAAATATTCTTCATATTTTGAGGAGGTTGAATTCTGGCTTCTTTCTGTGATTCATCTGAAACTGAAAGATAAACATACATAATAAACATACTAAGATAAATATATATTAAATACATAACTATACATAATAAGTGCATTCTTTCAAATGCTCAATTCAGGGACACTCTAATAAATGTGAACTGAGTAAAATGTTTCCCTAAATTGAAAACATGGATCCTTTTGTGAGATCTAAAAGAAATGTGAAGTATTATTGATTCCCTATTTGCATCTTTTCTGTTATATACCTTAAAGATTATGTCTTTTACAGTCTAGCTCTTCTTCCTGGAGAGACTTGGATAAAGAAATCTCCCCTCAGTTTTCCTAAAAAAAATTTTTATACCTTGCAATTAAAGCCACATAATACTGTGTATTGAATAATTACAGCTGCAGTCAATAGATAGTAATTACTTTCTTCAGAAGATATAATTGCTGTTGATCAGCTTAATATTAAACAAAGTAATGATAAAGACCAAAGCAGGGACTTGTGTAATTGAGCAGTGGAGGAAGATGTGGTGAGCATTAACAAATAGATGGTGCATCCTGCTCTGTTTTGGTAGACATTGGGCCAACACCAGCAGGGTACACCCAGCAAACATAAAAGCAGTATGGATACATTCCCAAATTCCTAACAGTTATTCAAGGTATTTATAAAATATTCTTCTGAAGGGTTTTTGAGGGCATGAGTGTGGCTATATGGCTCTGAATCCATGCCCTTGGTTGTGCTGGTGCTTTCTGAAAAAGAAAAGGTCAAAAATCCCTCTGTGAGCGCTGTCCTCTGAAAAGTACAGTGTAACATGGTGGCTCCATCAACATATGGATTGTTGTTATTGTTATTGTTGGAGTCAGTAATAAAGCTTCCCTTGACTACCTGTCAGTCATTAGGACAGCATCTGACAATCCTCTACAAGATACTCTGCTTTCCCAAAGTGTTTTTTGTTATTCTGTGCAATGAGGAAAAAGGCTGAGAATTAGAGGATGTTTTCGCAGTGTTGTGATTCCTCACACCTGACCCAGGGAGTAGAATGTGTGTCCCTGGGAGCTCCCCCAGCTCCCTGTAGGCAATGCCCCATCCCCTCAGCACCCAGGATCAGGGATGACTCTACCCTCACTCAACCCTTACTGTATTCTGTCTCTTAGAGTAAAATCAGTAATTTCTTCTCTTTTCTTCTTCTTTTTTTTTCTTTCTCATAGGTAGAGGAAGAAAGGTAAGATTTCCTTTACTTTTTTTGTACAATATTACTACCATTAAAAGACTCCCTCCCATGCATCTCCCTGAAGCGTATCACAAAAGATATCCATAACCTCTCTTAAAAACAAGTAGTTCTTTCCCTTGGCCTTCCTTGGTGGCTAGGGAGATTGCCATCCACATCAATAAAATGTTCTGATGCAGGCAGAAATCCTGATCTTAGTATAGAGAATCCTCTGGCTGAAAATCCCTGCTGTGTACATCAAAGGAATTCCAGTTGGAGGGGTTTGGTTGTGTCACCTCTAGCAGTGCCACGGGCTGAGGGAAGGGACCATTCTGTCAGTAGCTGCTGAACTGTTAAAGCTTGCAGCTGGTTTTTGTGCTGGGGCTGAGCTGCTACCAGGAGGTAGCACTGGAATCGTGTGTCCTTGCCCAGAGCCACGGGTCTGTGGGAAGCATCTCACTGTGTGCAACTAAACAAAGGGAAAACCTGTTCTTACAGAAGAAATTAAAAGGCATTCCTATAAATAGGCTGCTAAGAAATAGCAGCTGCAAGAAATAATTGAAATAATGTTTAGATGATCAAGTACATGCACTCACCAAACTGAGTACTCTCTATGCAGAGGTAGTTTATGGAAATAAATGGACTGTACCCACCTTATTATTTGTTAGTTGATAAGCAAGGCAGGATTTTTTTTATCTCTGCAAAGTCCTATTTTTTCCTTAAAAACCCAGTTGCCACTGGTAGGTCTAAACCCAGTTATTTTATATAAAATGTAATCCTTGCCAACACAATTAGCTCAAAGAAAAGTCAGTTGCTGTTGTCCTTCACTCTGAAACTATGCAATATCTTTGTTTTCTGTCCCTAGGCTTCTATAGATGGATTTCTATGTCCATGGATTCGATGATATGTATTTTAATTTATTATCTTGAAGAAATGGAATCTAAATGCTGCTCTAGGCTCCGTATTTCACATGAATCAAATCATCCAACAGCAGAATTCCAATGTATTTTCTAGCACTTTCTAGCAGTTCTAACAGAAAGGCTTAATATTTTTTAGTTAATTCTTCTTTCAGACAGTATGTTATGCAGCTTGAGGATAATGTTAATTTATGGCCTTCATTTAATCAATGTCCATAATAATTAAAATAACATGGATAATTTGTCACAGGAACTTTAATTTAGTTTTGTTCAATTTTTAAGGAAGCCTTACTTTTCATCACAGTCACAGGGATGGTATTGGTGAAACTGGTGCTGTTGTACTTGCACTTCTTTTCTGGCATCTGATGTTTTGGCATCTTTTTCTACAGGGACAAAAAGGAGAACCTGGAATAGTGCCACCTGTAAGTCAATATTTTCTTCATCATCACACCCTAGAAGTGCACGTATTAGTGCTTTAAAGAAGAATTGCAGTAATGAAGCAAATACAATGAAATTGTACAGCCTAGGAATGAAAGGAGTGGAATTAAGTGTTTTGTTTCACATATATAACATTAGAAATTCCTGTTGGTTGCTAGTTCTTCTGCCATAGTCTTTATTTTTATGGCTAGACTTTTGTAGAACTGTAATGGTAAATTAGTATCTTGAAAGGGGTGAAATAAAGTTTCATTATCTACTTAACCCTTTCTTGTGTGAAGACAAACATATTTAAATAATCAATAAGTTGAGCCTAAATAATTGTTATTCACTTATTTATTTAAAATTTTTTAGAGGAGCAGTGATACTTCTATGATTTTGCTCACATTGTTAATAAAAAACTCCAAGCTGTAGAAAGATAACCTGTGGAAATTATATTTACTACTTTTTTTCCTCCTTTCCCTAAAAAGCCTTTTTACTTGCTGGGTACTTTAATGTCCTGCCTTGTTATTTGTTTTTCAATAACTGATTTTCTGTGGGGCAGTCCTGACAAATGCAGCTGTGGTGTGTGGTGACTTTGATTTCTCTTCCCTGCTGTAGGTTTCAGGAATACGCGGCCGCCCGGGACCAGCCGTGAGTACTTTTTGATCTTCTGCTTCTCTGCTGAGACACCTGCCACTGTGCCATGGCTGGTTTGTGTGGGGAGGCTTCTTCCACACCTGCAGAGCCACTGGCTTTGGGAAGATGAGGGGGTGTTTTCCCCAGTGTCAGGTCAGCCCATGTCTGGAGGGAATGGATGTGTGCTTGTAGCACAGGGACATCTGAGGGGCCAGCTGGAGGCTGGGGAATGCCTCTCCAGCAGGGACTGGGCAGGAGCAGGAGGAGCTGCAGGATGCTCCATGCTGTGGCTGAGCACAGAGCAGTCCTGGACCAGCAGGGAGGGTGTCTCAAACCTGTGCATCTCTGGCATCAGAAAACCTTTGCTGAATTAACCTGTGCAGCACATAAGAGATGAAACCATTTTGTAGATCACTGCATCTGCATCATGGTTCTACTCCTTTCAGGCAATGTACAGTTGAGAAGAAATATTGAATACTTGGTGGTTATAGATGTTTTCTTCATGATGATGTAGAATAAAACCCCACAAATTAATTTTTAAATAAGCATTGGATTTCATATTTGCAGAGCTTCAATAATCATTAGGTAATTTAAAAGAGACTTGATATTTCTGGTCTTTCTTTTAGGGACCTCCAGGCTCACAAGGTCCACGAGGGGAACGAGGACCAAAGGGAAGACCTGTAAGTTATTTAATATCTCAGAAATAAAGAATCAGAAGAAACCTCAAAAGATTAAATGGCTTTAAACTGTCTCTCTGTCTTCTAGAGTAACCAAAACTGTCCTTGTATTTTCCAGCAATCAGGTAACAAACAGGAAAACATTTCTATTTCATCACTGCTGGGGTAGATTGGAACCTGAATATTTTGAGAAATGGACAGAGGTTTTAGCAGAAATTCCACCAAAGCCATAGTCTCTCAACAAGCATTCTGAGACAGAACTGGAACATCACGTTCCTTTGATTAGAACTCCATGGCTGTTTGCTGATGGCTGCTGTGCAGCACAAGCACTGTGAGCTGTGTGGCTCAGAGCACTGCAGAAAAGACAAAGCTCAGAAGTTAGCAGGAGTTAAATATGTGACTACATTTGTTGGTATGCTGGTGAATAATGTAACCAGGATTTCTCAGTGGAAATAAAGACTTCATAAGGGAATTTCGGTGTCTGCATGTGGAGAACCACAGAAAGGCCAAAACGGAGTGATTGAAAATACCCCAGATGACATGTTCCTTTTGAAAAACCTGGGTCAAAGAGCAGAAGCTGCTAAAAGCAGGTTTGAGAGTTGAATCATTGTAATTTCAACTTGGATATTTTCCTATCCCTCAGGAGAGAGCAAGCCAATTCTGAGGTTAGGCATAGGCCTAAACCAGACTCCCTTGCCCTGTTTCCAGCGTGTGCCTGCTGTCTGTAGATGACAATGACGTTGTTAAAGCAGTGCAGTGAGTGTGCAGCCTCTTTGAGATGCTTGCCAAGCCACTGCTGCTCTCCAGAGCTCCAGAAGATGTTTGTCAGAACAATGAGTATGAAAATGCTTAATTATTAGTTAATCATTAATGCCTAGTAGAACTCTGGGAGTAGTTGTGCAGTCTTGGGGTGCACAGAGAAATCTTGATTTGTGTTTTCTGAATGAGACTGTATCTGAAGCTAAATAAATTCTGATTGCCTGCCATGCATTGCTTGTGTCTCTGCAGAGTGGTGGCCACAAGCACCTAAAATCCCAAAAGGCTGTAAATGGCTCTGAGTCCTTTTGACACAGGTTATTGTTCTGCTTTCAAGGAATAACAAAGGATTGAGAAGGAGTCAGTTCCTTTGGCAGTGTTCCATCAGAGGTTCTGATGAGCTGTGTCTATGCCAGAGTGTGGGTCTGACACCAAGAGCACTGCTCTCAGAGACACAGCCACTGCTAGTGCAGGGGGATGATTTTTACATGTGGATAAGAAATGTTAGCTCACACCTGCACTTTATATTATGAAAATAAAGCCTCACAAAGCAGTTAACCTTGTACAGACTGCCTGTGTAAAATTGATCTGGTTAAATACATTACTGACTGGGGAGGTTACTAATGCACTAAGTGCATTTCCAAGCTGTCTATTTATTTCTTCAGATTGTGTTTTGTTGTTCTTTATAGTCAGACTCCTCCTGACTAGTGAGCGGAAAGAGCTCAACCTTGCTGTGGATCTCCACCTTTTACAAAAGCAGGACCCTTGGATGTAAAATGAATTCAGGAATATTTGCATATTTTTTACACCAGATTCTTTGTTAGGGTAACAGTGAGAGACAGCCAGGGGATAGTATGGATGCATTTTCAGAATAGGACTAGGGAGGGGGAGTTTTGGAACATGATGACATTTTAGTTGTTAACAAATGGTCTTTTGAAGACAGAAAATAAACTTGGACTTCTTCAGAACTATTCATATGTTTTTATTTCTATGTGGATTTACACTCAATTTTACTTGCAGTAGCAGTTTAAGTAGATAGAATTTGGGAGCGCCTACCATGAGCTGCTTTTTCCTTTTATTTTATTACAAGCAAAACCTTTAATTGTATCCTGACCAGCAGCAGTGGTGGGCCAGAATGAGAAAATTGTGTGTTTAAAGGGTGCCACCTCGTGGCATTTGTGAGAATGTTGTTCCCTTTTTTCTTCCCCCTTTTTTTTTAAAACCTCACTGACCTTGAACAGGTGAAAGAAAACGAAAGGATTTTTTTTTTCTAGAAATATAAACATATAAATACTGTAAAAAAATTACAATTAATATTTTATTAAAAGCCCACCAAACTGGTTATATACACCACTAGTTACTTGCTACCTACCAGTACAAACATGAATTTTGATGACTTTTTAGTTTTGAGGTATGCAGTTGCATTTTTGCTCTTGAAACAGCTTAAGTTTTGGTGACTAAAAGGTAAGTCCTTTTCTAAAAAGAAATTAAAAAAGGCTTTTTTGTCTATTAGATTTTGTTAAGGTGACTTGTGTGGGTACTGAAAATTGGCAATCCTACAGAGACTTGCCTAATTCTTCACAGGCAACTGTGGTTTTGTGGGATTTTTTTTCTCTAATGCTTAGCTTTGTTTTCTTTTTGTTTTGAGAACAATCAAATAATCATTCTTTTCCTCTTTGGGACAGTAAGAACTTTTAGGCTTGGCAATGTGTACTTATGTTTATAATATATTTAAGAATGAAGTTTTGTGCTAAAACCTTCTGCTTCCATCCAACATGCACAGACCTTGTCATTTATTCAGAATGCCTTCTATTCACAGCTCCTTCTGTGGACTTTACTAGTTCAAACCATACCACTTCAGACATAAATTCCACTGAAATGTGTTGCAGGCACAGTCCTCACCTCATGGAAATCCTGGCAGTCTGTCTGATTGTTAATTGTGTTTGAAAAGATGACTCAGTGAGCCAGGCTTCTAAAGTTTTGTGTTTAAAGATCCTGAAAACAGAAGAGCTCATTACATAATCTAAAGCTTTTCCTTGCTTTGGTCAAGCATTTTATTCCAATGAAAAAATGTAGTAACAAGCCCTTTAAAGTCTGTATTTATGATTGAAGCATGTCTGTGTTGGCCCCATTACTACTCATTTTGTTCCTCTAATGTTTTATTAGCTGCTTCCATATTTAATGTTAGCTCTTATGAGTTGAGTGCAGTTAAGGAATTAAAAGTGAGAGCCACAGGATGGGCTCTAACTCATCCTGTAAATACTAGCTAGAGGTGATTTCAACACCAGGTAGCTTTCCCTGTGTTTCTGACATTATAGCTATTCAACAGAGAATTCAACAGTGGTATGAACTGGCTAAACCATTCATAATGTCAAGTAGGCTGTAAAAATTCAGCATTACTTTGGAGTTTCCTAAGACTCTGTGTATATTTATACTTATCTGAGCTGTTCACGTTTTAGAAGTGAATTATCTCCATTCTATTTGGTGTGCAAAGCCACAGTTTTTCAGGAATAAAGTACTCTAGTATGGAATGATAGGAAGCCTGAGTTTCTAAAAAAGCCTGTGATGGAAATTACTGCAGTTTACTTAAGTGTTAGACTAATGATTAATTTCAGTCAGTGATTTTGATCTGAAGGTGGGAACAGAGCTTTAGGGATGCTGTTTGTTTCAAGAGCTATCTGTGGAAATACAGATTTATCCCAAAGAGACAGGTGTTTGCCAGTTACAATGATTTCAGTGAATACCTTTGCACACTGATGGCATTCCTGATTTTCTTTGTAGGGTCCTCGTGGTCCTCAAGGGATTGATGGGGAACCTGGTATCCCTGGCCAGCCTGGTGACCCTGGTCCTCCAGGGCATCCCACTCACCCAGGACCGGATGGGATAAGCAGGGTGAGTTTTACATTTGCTCTAGCTGAAAGTGGAGTGTTGGACCAGATCCATGTGATATAAATGGTGGTTTTCCTTTGGTTCTGTGCCCATGGAATGCTGTGCTCACAGCTCCTGTCTCCCAGTCACAAGGGACAGCAGCTACTGGCACTGCAAATTCTGCCAAAAATTGGGACAAATTGAATGGGAGAAACCTGGGAAAGGATGCACCTTTCACAGCAGATTTTAGCATCTAGCAAAGCCAAACTGTGCTAATCTAGAACAACCACGGGGTTCTTTTACTTTCACCAGCCAAGGGATCTGAGCAATAGTACTGAGGAAATGAGTGCACCAAATTAGGAATATAGAAAAGTGAAAATTAAGATAGCTGAATTATAAATAACTAAAGAGAGAAACTAAAATGTGGTTGATAATACTTCTTGCTGGAAATATTCAGACTAGCACTGAGAAGATTAAGTAAAAAATTCTTTGTGAAAGCAGTGCTAACCAGCATTAGATACAGACAAGGAATTCTGCAAAACTTTTTTCTCCTCCTCCTTTTATTGGACACTAATGGTTGATAATTAAATACATGTTTGAATCTGTCAAGTGTATTCAGTTACACATTTATTGCTGTTTTGACACCTGTTTTGCTTTCTCATTCTATTGTTCCTGAGATGCTTCTGAAAACAAAAGTTACAGTGTCAAAAATCTGCAATATTTGTGCTAGACCAATAGCTTGCAACTTTGGGCAGCATTTCATGACTTAACCACATTTCCCAACAGTTCTGAATTCAGCAGACTCAGCCCAAGTAAATATCTTCAGCACACAGGAATCTCTTAGAATCACAGAAGCACCAGAATGGGTGCCAGGCTGTTATCCTACATAGAATTCCACAGAAAATATGGAAGAAACGTGTGGGTGGGAATCTAAGACATTTTTTATTTGTATTTCTGTCTCTGACCTCAGGCAACATCCAGCTTTTAGAAAATGTGTTTGGGGGACCAATCTAATGAGGAATTAACTGTAAATGTTGGGAGATTTGAATCCATGTTTGAGCTGTTGCTTGTTCTCACTTCCTGTAAGCTCTGGCCTGCCTGAATGAAGCAAAATAAAACTTTTGATTTCAACTATTTGCTTGCAAATAAGCAAGGAGGATACTGAAATTTCTCCCTTTTCTAGCTCATTGGTCTCTGTGAATTGATAGGAAGAACAGTGGCTTTCAGCTTTGCTGGATAAGGGCAAGATGCTTAGAAAGTCTAATCTTTCATCATTAAATCAGCTACATTTCCATTTATCTTAAGATATTTCTGAACTTGGAGCATGGTAAGTGAAAAAAGAGGAAGCCTTAGAAGACATGAAGGAATATGACAGTTTTGGTTTAGATTTGTAGGTCATGAAAAAACATAATTTATTGAGAGGCTTTCCTCCTTTTAGGTTATTTTACACTTGTTTAATATTAAAGTGGAAATAGAATAATTAGCATAATAATGTATTTGTGTGGTCTTTGAAGCTTTAAATACCTCAAATTTACGGGAAAGACAGATTTTGTTTTAGTAATTAAACCCAGAATTTAGCTGTTAGCACTGCAAAAGCAAGGTAAATAATGAAGATGTGAATGCATGGATTTTTGCCCTATCACAATGACTTACATCTTATTTTTCCAGCCCTTTTCAGCTCAGATGGCAGGACTGGATGAGAAGTCTGGACTTGGCAGTCAGATGGGACTGATGCCTGGTGCAGTGGTAAGACCACACTAGCCCTTTACTGTAAGAGAGGCTGGAAGTGGAGTGTGTGTCCAAAAACCAAAAAGGAAATTCATCCTCTACAGCTCCCTGTGCCTCTAGAACCTGGATGTCCAGTATATTCTTGCAGAGTTTTGCACAATACCTGGGAAAAAATGTGTTTTTCTGTTAAATGACATCTTCTTCTCCCGCCTCTATCCATCTCTCCTGAAATATAGCAGCTACTAACAGTAAAGTACAGGAGAAAAAACCAGCTCCTCTTGAGTCACTGCAAAGTGACTGAAGGTTGTCAGGTATAACACAAAAAACTATGTGACTTCTCTTCATATGTGACATCAAATCAGGGATTTTTTTGGTAGTGATTAAAAAATTACCTCCAAAACCAACCCTTAACCCAAATCTATGCATTGTTATTTCAAGACAGACTTCCTGTTTCTCCAGTGGGCCCAGTTTTTTCACTGTCAGCCCTCATTTTTTAGATATACCCTTTACTTTGAATGTACTGGGGGCTAAATGGTAACACTGAAATTTTCTACTGTCTGTGAGAGCTGTTTCACCACCCTAAGTTTTCTCTTCAGGAACTCTTGGGGTTGTTTCTTAATAACACCTCTCTTTTTGTTTGATAACTTGGAAATACTGCTACCCTCTTTGGTGATATTTTTAACATCCATTCTGAAGGAAAGCATCCTTTAGTGAGTTTGCCCACCTGAATCTTATCCAAGTCCCCATTAGTTGTTTCCAAAATCAGTTCCAATACCATATGAAAGGTTCTAAAGGCAATTTGATATTTTGCCTTAGGACTAACTATTGCAGTGATTTCTTCAAAGAACTTTTCGATGAATGTCTCTCTTCAGTGAATTTGCTTTCTGAACATAAAATTATTTTTTCCACAAGTCTGTCCTTCTTTGTTGCTTTCATTGTTTTGCTTAATCCATTCACTCCGTTTTTCTTAAGGTGTTGCATCTCTTGCACCACCTCTTCTCTTATCATTCTCAAATATGGTTAAATTTAATGTTGATACATCTATGGCCTTACACAAATTCTGCTAAAGTTGCTTGGCACTCACTTGCTGTCTTTGGATTGATTCATCATGTTATGTGACATTCTTTTTTCCTTTTCTTGTTAACTGGGTAACAGACAGCTGAAAACCTTTTGTTTCTGATCTTCATTGTCTTTTTATTTTAAATGGCCCATTTCTAACTCTTCTACATTTTCTTTGTAAAAATTAGTAAAAAAATACAGAATTTTAAAAGACGTAAGTCTTGAATGTCTGTCAAAATGAATGGTTGTCTGTTACAGATATTTTTGTATTCCTAGAACCAAGATAGTTGCTTTCAAGCCAGATAATGTTTATTTCATGTTACAAGTTACAATTAGGTTTGAGATTGTTCCTGAAAGTTCCATGACACTTTCTAAGGGACAATCTGAGTTTTGTGTAACTAACCACAATGATTTGGAAAGCTCTTTTGGTGGCTTGTATGATACATTTAAACACGTCCTTTCATTACTGCTTTTCAGCTCCTGACTGAGAACAAGATTAATTTATTTTTTCATTGATTCCATTATGAGATTCATCTGAATAATGGCTTTCCCTTTTAGTGAAGACTATTCCCCTCTACTCTTATTTTGTTACTACAATATTTTCATGGAGCTAGACAGACATTTTGGTTATTGTGATTCCAGAGACAGTGAGGTTGCAGGAAGCAGCCAAGTCCATATTTTCAGCTGCTAATGAAATTACACTCCTGTGGCTTTTGGACTTTGAAGATTTAATTCAACATGCATTTGTATTTCATAACACCAGTTTTCAGAGTAAAAACCTTTCAGACTCTAGAAATGCTGGTGGTCACCATGAGGCTTTTTTGCCCTTTGTAGGGTGAATCCTACTTGGGAAAGATTGTTTTCCAGTGTGTAACAAGTTGTTTGTTCAACAGGGTCCAGTGGGTCCAAGAGGTCCTCAGGGTCTCCAAGGAAAACAAGTGAGTGCTTCACCTCAGGGGATTTAATTGTCATGAGCTGAAGGCAGAGCTCGTGGTGAGCAGGGCTTGGGCATCTCTGGGGCAGTGTCCATCCTCAGAGACTTGTGGCTGAATGCACCTTCATCCAGAAGGGAATTTATACAAGGGCTCTGCTCCAGAGGGACACTCTACACAGGAATTAGCTCCAAAAGAACAGTTTATTAGAGCTTTAACCGGGTTTTAACCCAAGACGTTTTTTAATGAGTGAGCAGCAATGGAAATGGAGACTGTTCTGGTTTTGGTATTGGCATGGTGTTAAGTTTCCAGTGGGGTTTGTGTATGGCACAGGATTTATCTACAGCTGGAGGGGTTTTAGTACCCAACTTTCTCTCATATGGAAATGTGAACTGGATCTGAATTAGAATCCAGACTCTCCCATAGGCTGTGATTTTCCTGCTAATGGATTTTACATTATATCCTTGTAATTGCTTTTGTAATTTGTAACTGTATTAATCTTTGGTTAATTTTAGGGTGGTGCTGGCCCCACAGGCCCACCTGGTGAACCTGGGGATCCAGGACCTATGGTAAGACCAATAAATGCAAACATTTCTACCATAGAATTGCTAATATGCTATACTTTATTTCAGACCAGAATTTTTGTCCTGTTGTTTCAGCTGAAACTCTTAAGTAACTTCAGTGAAGGGCTATGGTATTCAAAGCATGTTGTCCTGGATCAGTGAATTTGAGTTGTTTTGAATGTGAATAGCAATGATTGTATTAGAAACAATCATTCTCACTTTTCCAGGACAGGTCTGAGGGATAGGCACTGGTAAAACCATACCTGATAGTGTAACTTACACAAAGCATGATGAGAATATTTTTTGAGGCAACAAAATGATTCAAGTGTAAAAGCAAGAGCTAGAGTTTTAAAGCAACAGCAATTGTGATTTTTAATGTTCTTGTCTTTTTCCTCAAAGAATCTATCCTGTATTTTTGTGTAATATAGTGCAGGTTTTCATGGTTATAAAGTGCACTACAAAACTGAGCAAATGTGCTTAGGCAAAAAATCTTCCTTTTTCTACATATGTTTTTGTAAAACCAAACTTTGAAATGGAGTAAATAGATATTAAAGTGGTGCCTAAACTGACTTCTTAACAAATATATTTATTTCTTAGGGGCCAGTTGGTTCTCGTGGACCAGAGGGACCTCCAGGCAAACCTGGTGAAGATGTAAGTTTGTTATTCTTTGTATCTTGTTTTATTTTTAATGAAACAAACATTGGCATCTTTGAGACAGTGACTAACCAGCAGATGTGCCTGTTCTGACTACTATTGTAGTCAGAACTGCTTTCCTTTGTAATTGTACTCCTCATTAAATCCAGAATCACAACTGTGAATCTTGGCATCCATTTCCCAACCCCTCCTTTCTTTTCCTTACGTGTCAGCATCATACCTAAAGTCTAAGCACCATCTCTGTTTCTTGCCTCAGTAAGTTCTTAACTGAGATAATCTTTCTTGAAATCAAACACAATAATCAATCACAGGGCATCACTTAAGGCATCTCCTCTCTTTTGGGATTGCATGCTGGGTTAGAAGAGCTGTAATGGCAGCAGACATGTGTCTGGAAAAGATTTGAGTATTTAATTTCTTTAAAAATTGATAATTGATTATGTTCCTAACTGATTTTTTTTTTTTATTTATCTATGTATGCATACATATATATGTGAAATGTATGTTTTATATATACTATATGAGTGTATATCTACTGCTGAACAGTAGCCTAAGACCTTACTGGTAGGTATACATTATTTGTTTGCAAATCACCCTAAATTCATCTGAACTGTAATTTATAACTTGGAAATTAGTTAGAAAACTGCAGATGCCATTTTTGTATAGGAATTATTTGTGTAACAACTACATTCCCATTAAACTGTACAGCTATTTTTAAGAATCCTTAGCAACAATTAACTCTCAGTGCAGGGAGGTCAAATCTTGATGCTGCTCTAAGAACTTTCCCCATTTATTATGTCTTTAATTGCATTTGGGAAGCACTTTGTCTTCTCTCTGACCTGAAACTATTTTTCTGAAGCCTTTCTTACATTATATTCCTACATCCTGGTGTCCTGGCTGTGTTTGAACTGGTTGATTAATGTAAAGGAATATTTGACTGTGACTCTGGAGAGCTTTGATTCATCTTCAAAATACACTTGTTTGATTTCACCATATTTTTTTTTCCATATTTTTCATATTTTTTTGATTTCACCATCTTTTTCACTGTATTTTTTTTTCCTATTGCAATATGCAGAAAATAGTCACTGTCCTAGAATGGAATTATACACGTATTAAAACATTTAAACAGAAGGAGAGTCACAAGCTACAATGCAGGTAGTTTTAAATTGCTGTTCCAGTGGAAATAACAGCAATTTGATGCTCTGCGTGAAAATGACAAAAGGTTGCCTCATTAATTCCACAGAAAACCAGGTGGCAGCACTGTCTCCTGATGACTGGGATACATTGTGGGCTCAACCTTTAGTTTTCCCAGTTCTTGGTTAAAAACCCTTCATGAGTTAATGTGTCTGCTGCACATTTGCTAGGCACATATGCAGTTGATTTATGTTGCTGACATTGTCACAACAGAGAGGATGCAGAATACTGATGTGAATGTCCTCATTTGTTTCAATGGAAGAATGATACCAAAAGTCAATTTTCAAATCTCATATTTTAATGTGTTCCTCTTTCCTTAGGGTGAACCTGGTAGACCAGGACAATCCGGTGAGCCTGGATTTCCAGGATCTCCAGTAAGAGCATGATTATTTAAATTTTAGTAAAACGCTCATATGTCATCATATGATACTGGTTCCTTATGGCTTCATCTCGATGTGATCCATCAGTATTTCTGTGTGATCCATACAGTATTTCTTTTAATTATGAGTGTAAAGTTCTGCTATGCAGTATCTGAAGTCCTTGTCTTAGCTCACTCCTAGGATCCAGATTGATGTTTGCTTTGTTGCTGAGAGGATAACTGTTGTTATCTGAGATTTCTGTTTTAAATTCATGTCTGACACAAGGCATTTATCTCCCTTCTGTTAGCCTTTCCAGAGAAGCTTGTAGGAAGCTAAGTGCAAGGGAGCTTTGCTTTGATTGCTAAATGTGTTTTGGTAGCAGTTGTTGATCATCTTTCTGGACTGACCTATTCTGAAAGGACAGGTACAGTTTGTAGGTCTGAGTTTCTATTTCATTTTAAGTGATTGCTCTTAATTTTGATCTCAGCTTAATTAATGTTAACTCGACCTGCCACTGATCTTATTTCATTACTTTTGTTGAAATTTGGAGTTTGATCATGCAAAAATATAAATGATAAATGTCAATGAAAATGTGTATAATGCTTCAAGGCTGTGAACTGCTCAAATGCTGTTCCTCACTATGATGAAGGTGAAGGAGTGTTAGCAATTGCTGCTGCTCTTATCCCTGTTGTGCCATCATTGCTGGGTTTATCTGGAGAATCAGGACTGTATTTGACTTTTTCTTTTTCCTATCTAGGGCCCTCGAGGCTTTCCTGGTGCTCCTGGTCTCCCAGGTCTCAAGGGTCACCGGGTAAGAGAAGGAATTCCCTCTGATATAGATGATATTTCCTGGCAGTTTCAGAATGAAGATTTTTCTTTGTATATGTGCAGAATTTGCCTACACTACAGACGAGGCAGCTGTAGCAGAATTATTGGCATTTGGGAGCAAGAGGGCCTTGCAGAAAATCCGTGCTATTCCCCTTTAAGCTGACCTCTGTATTACATGCTCCAGTGCTTTCTTCAGTCTATTTTCAAATGTTCTGGGAATCTGGAAGGAGCTTGCATGAGCCCTGCCAAGCTTCAGGAGGCACAAACCTGACAGTTCTCTCACTTTGTTGGCAAGTCGTGCATTAGGGTGGGGAACTTGAGAGGTGGATATGTTTGCAACATGGAGTGATTACAAATTACTAAGTTTTCTGGCCAGAGTTTTACATCAGGGAGGAATAAATTGGTTTCCTATGGCTCAGAGCCTCCTCCTTGTTGTTTTAGGATTTTTTAAAGAAACTTTCTTGTTTTAAAAAGGAAACCAAATCCAAGGAAATGTACCTTGTACAAATGGTTTCCATTTATGAAATGTTTAAAAACTTTATTCCATCTGGGTTTTTTTTTCTTCTTTATTTTTTTTTCTTTTCTTACTCTTACCACCTCAGATCCATTCTTAATACTTTAATATCAAGTTACTTTAACAATAATAGTAGGAGTTCTCTCTGTGTATACATATATAAATACAATTTCTTTGTATTTTTATAACTTACAGGGATTGAAAGGACTTGACGGACCAAAAGGTGAAATTGGAGCAGCCGGAGCAAAGGTATTTTTATGACCTGAACAACTAAATGGTTAATCATGTTTTGTGTAACACCAAAATCTTGAAAGGCAGGAGGTCTTTTGAACACAGCTTTGTACCCTCTCTGACCTTTACATGGGGAGAGGGTTCAGTAGTGCCAGTCCCAACTTCAGCTGGGGCTGTTGAGGCCTGTAAGGGATCACTGGGTGAGCTGAGTGCTCCGTTTGTGTCACACACACTCAAGACAGCAGAGTCTGTTAACAAAGGGCCCATGCACGTTTTACAATTCTCCACTTGGACAGTTCGTGGTTCTTGGCTCTATGTGACCAACTTTTTGAACTTTAAAAAATATAATCAAATAACGCAATGCATAACTAAAACCTGACTTTCCTCTTTCAAACTGTGATAGATTGGCTTAAAAGAAACAGGCATTGGAGAAGGGAGGGGATATATTTTAATCAAACTGACTATTTTATTAGTTTATTCTCTTAGAATTTTTGATCCCTATTGGCACTGCACCACTCTTACAACTTCAGTGTAAGCAGTGGTAACACAGGGTAACCAGCTGGAGTCAGTCCTTTCAAGATAGGTTAAAAGATGTTTTAAAAGAGCATAGAACTCTTTTTTCAGGCTTTTCCACTTTCATCAGTGCTGATACTGAAATGTTTTTTGGCCTGGCTTAAGTAATAATTGAATGGGAAAGAACTATTCCTTTTGATTAAAAACCTAGTAAATGAAGTGATCTTCCAAAAACTAAATTTAAATATGAGAGTAGTAGTTAAGGGCAGTTTGTGTAATAAAAGATTTCTTTCCCATGATTGCCTACCACTTTCTGTGGAGGCAACAACAGCAGCAGTCCTGGCAGACAACACATGAACACTGAGAACACATGAACATGGCTTTTCCACCAGCGTGGGGAACAGTGTCCTTGCCATGTGTGATGCACACAGGTACCTGTGCAAATCTGTCCCTGAGGTCCAACATTAGCACAGAGGACAGGGGAGAGAGATGTGATTCAATTTTCCTTTCCCTCAGTTCTCTAATTGTGTCATTTCATTTCCTTTTCTAGGGAGAGTCCGGACCGACCGGAGCCATGGGTCCAACAGGTCCCCTGGTGAGTGTCACATGCCTGGGGTATTGCAGAAGAGACTGTAAACGGGAATTTCAGGGGTTTGAGATGTGTATTTGAGCTCATGGAGATGAAATTCCTCTTCATGAAGGCTTCATTTTCTATTACTCTGACAGTGAATTTGTTCCAGTCTAAGCTGTTCTTCCCCTCCGGCCACAGACATAGGTAATAATGATAAATCAGAAAGCTCAGCAGAGACTTGGCTGTAGGTGTGGTGATGGTTTCCCAACTCATGTAAGTGTAGGGTGATAGTTTTTTCTCTTTATACATGTTTGATGCCTCGTGTGGAGTGATTTCAACATGAGAAAAACTGGCTCGGGTTGTTCTGAGGTAGAACTGAAGTAATTTAGATCAGGAATGAATCAGCTAAGAAAACCATGGAGAGAGGATTTTGGAGATTATGGTGAGGATAAGTTTGCATGACCTGGAAGTGAAAGGAAGAAACTTTTTTTAGAGTAATTTTCATTCACATGTGGTTTTGGACAACTGAATATGTGTGAGTAGTGTTACATGACAAAAATTGACTCTCAGCAGTGCTTCGGAAGTGAAGCCTCTTTCTAATGTCAGATAATGGGCTCTCTCTGTGAAGTAATATGTTGTGTATAAAAGGTAATATCTCTGAAGAGGAATCTAATTTGTGAATGAGATTTAGTGAGACAAGTTGCATTATTGTCACTGGTGAGTGTATACAGAATTTATTCTAATGTGTTTAAAACTGGAAACACTGTTGGAATGGAAAAACAGAAATTACAGTTTATTAAGTTTCCACTGGTCAAGCCTATGAGGCTGTAAGGATTTTTATAAGCTGCTACTTCTTTTCTGCTATAGGACAAGATAAGTTACTTCTGTAGGAGTGAAAAAAGCCAACCCTTTTAATTATTCTGACACGATGACCTTCTAAATAATGCACTTTTTGTTCAAGGGGCCTAGGGGAATGCCAGGAGAAAGAGGACGAATTGGACCACAGGGTGCCCCTGTAAGTAGAATCTTCCTTCTCTCTTGTAATTCTTCTCTTGTTAACTTAGATTTAGATCCTTGAGCCTGGAAGTGTTTGTTCATGTGACTTGCTGGCCACTTGTGTTTTGAGTTTTGCTGTAGCTTAAGAAAGTTAGGGCTGAGCAGTTCTGTGGGGTGAGATCTTTACTGTAAATTTTAAAAGTTAAAAACAGTTTTAAAACGATAGTTGTAACTGTATGGTAATTTCTCATAGCAGAGCTGCCCTTGACTCCAAATACTCTCATAGTAAGATTTTCTGGGGTATAAGAATGTCTTCTGTGTTTCTGTGGGATTTCTTGTGGGAGGCTCTTTTCAGCAAATATTACTGAACAGGAAATAATGTGTTTCAATTTTGTCAGGAAAAAGGTTTAAAATGAAAGTTTAGATGAAGTATTTCAATTCAGATTTTAGTTTAGATGAAATCTAAAAATTTAATTCCAGATAATAAGGCTATCTTCTTAAAAATATTTTGATTTTCAGCAAAAAGAGAGATTATCCTGGACATGAGATCATATTTGAGCTAGAACTTTCATCCTGCTGCTTTTACATCCAGAGTCAAGTATCATTTTTCTGGCATTTCTCCCTGTGACTTTTATGTGATCCACTTGTGTCATGTGCCCCATATAATGATACTCTCAAAATATTGTCTTTTTAGAAAATAGAGAAATCCATTAACTCAAATGGGAGCATAATTTCTTCCAGAAGTTTTCCATGACACTTGGAGGAATGTGCAATCCAGCATTTCTTCAATCACTTTAGTATATATAGTTTTATCACAAATTCTGATGATAAATAATTAAAATATAGGTTGAGTTTTTACAAATACTCTGTGTTTTCTATTTTCTTGGCTAGGGTGGACGTGGCCAGCATGGTATGCCTGGGAAGCCAGGCCCAATGGTAAGTGATTGGTTCTCAGTCACCCACTTTTTCACTTTGTATTTCCACTTGCCTTTTGACACTACCAAAAAAAAAAAAAAAAAAAAAAAAAAAAAATGCTGGCAGTCGCTGGTCCCAGTTAAGTGCATCTGGAATTAATTATATGAGAATGATTCCTAGTTCTACTTATTTTAGTTTTAGTGCTGCCCTCTGCAAAATTGTCCTCAGTAGTTTACTTCATCTAAAGGTTTTAATGTGCAGAGGATTTGGCCATACATCTCGTGGGGAGGGCAGTGTCCCAGGTGCATGCACTGCAATCTACAGCAGTTCATAACTGCACATTGTTTCCTTCACATACAAACTTGGCAGATGAGGCTTGCTGTCAGCTGGAAGAAAGGCTCTCACTGATAGCACCACTTGCTCCCTGCAATTGTTCCATTACCAGAAGTGTCAGAGGGCCTTTTAATTAAGGACAGTCTCTCTTTGAACTGAAGGGCAGATGCCTGAATGTCTGCCAAGCTGAGGAAGCCTGGCTTGCAGGGCTGCTGAGGTTCTCCCCCCATGGCAGCAGAGCTGCAGAGGGAACCTGGCTGTTCACACTCAGAGCAGCAAAGGGTGTTGGTTTGGATCCTACAGCCAATCTCACACTGCATTTGCAAAACACATTTGTGTGAATTCATGTCAGCCAGGGATTATTCCCACACATACAGTTAATTTTGTGTTGCTTTTGCATGTGGTAGTTGGTAATGATTTTGTACTATTTGTGCAAGGCCAACTTACACTTTAAAAATGTTGTTTTTGTTTGCCTTTTTTGAAAGCATCACTTGTAGGATATGGATAACAGCTTCTACCCATTGATGATTGATAACCCATAGTCACCCTTTAACATTTTGTGATGTTCAGCTTAGAAAATATCAGAAACCAAACACAAAACCCAACAACCAAACACCCCAAAAGCACTGCACCAAAAAAAACCCCTCAAAACCCTAAACCACACCTGTCTGCAGTTAGAATTTCATTCTGTGCATACTCTTTATTTACTTGTGACAAAGTTCTGAGAAAAATTCATTTACCTGTATCATCTTAGTGAACAGACTGTTTTATAGTAAACACTACATTTAGAAATAATTAACTGTAATAGAAGCTAAAAAAAAAAAGTATAAGTGCCTAAAAACTACAAAACTCAATTATTTAGTGTAGGAAATGAAGGAAAGGTAAGTTGTTAGAAGAAACTTTCAAACAAAGAAAATTTTTTTTCAGTATTTAAAATAAGATATAAAGTTAAAAGAAGCTGGGTGGCAAGCCATGAGGTTTTACACGAAGCTTGTAATTTTTCTTTGGCATAAAATGCGAGCTCAGCTTCACTGGACATGATAAGTGGTTGGCTAATATTTCTGGAAAATCCCATGAAGTGTCACAAGGGAGATACTCGTCCTCAATGCACGTGTTTCTCACTGGAGAAAGCGTTAATGAAATGTTGTTATTTGGGTCAGTGCAGTGGTACAGCATAATCCTGGAACTCTTCCTACAGCAAGAAAGAGATTTGGCAGACATTATCTGTGATCCAATAAACTGGGACATAGGTTTTCAAAAAGATACTTGGTGAGCTGTTACATCAGTTCTGTAGAAATCCAGTGCAAGGTCAGGGCAGAAATGTTGTCTGTAATTAATGCTCAGTGGGACAGATTGTTCTGATTAAGTTTGTCAGGAGAGCTTTTTTACTTAGAACATTTTTTCTCAGCGTGAATCATACTTTCCAAAAAGACAGAAAATCAGGAAAAGATAAAGAGGAATTATCTGGGAAGAGTGTTGCAGTGAGTATCGATAACCACTGTGTGCCGCCATCCCAAGGCTTTGGAATACAGTAGAAAGTTCTCTTGTGAATGTCTTGTTCAGCACAAGAGACACTATGGAAATGGAATAATTTTTGTCTCTCTAGCCCTGAAATTTTGATACAAGATCTGTGTTTTACAGCTTGCGAAAGAATTTGCCTGTGAATTTATCCTAATTCCCATAATTGTTCACTGTTAATTGTGTATATTGCAATTCAGGCATTAATAGCTGAATCAAGATCTGTAACTTTGCTGAAGTCAACAAACACATTATTAAAGAGCTGCACCACAATTTCATAAAATGTATGTTTATAGCTTAAAAACCTGATATTTACAGTTATTTGGGTTTTGTTATAAACAAATGTTTTATGACTAAAAAATACATGTAATTTACCCAGTGATGAGATACTAATCTGTGTGATCTAAACCACTGAATTACAGCTTTGTGTGTCTGTCTTTTATAGGGCCCACTCGGCATAACTGGATCTCCAGGTTTTCCTGGTATTCCTGGTGTAAAGGTAAAAAATAAAATGAAAGTGTCTTTTTAAAACGTCTAACAGCACACAACTAAAAATGTGTACTAGACTACACAGAGCTCAGACTGACGTGTGTACTAAACCCCAGGAGCTGCTGTGAAATCAGTCCTAGTCAAGACCTTCAGACAGAAGATATAACCCAAAGCCAAATGAAGCAATTGCAATTCACTGTTAAGATACTTTGCTTTCCCTTTTGCTCATGTCAAGGGATGATTATAAGATGACTGCCATGCTGTGCTTCAGGAATCTTGTCCAGAATATTCAAAGAATAGCAAGATAGTTTGCTAGAAGTGAGGTTGTGAGGGCAAGTCAAAGACAGTATGGAGGAAGGACCTTCTAGTGCTGAAACTTCTAGTTTGGGCCAAGAACACTTCTTGAGATGATCTAGACTGGTAAAAGAAATGCCTGAACCCAACAGAGATGTGGGATTCATCACAACAGAACAAATTACAGTTATCAATTTTTATGGCTTGGAGTGATTGGGCTGTGAAATGAAAAGCTTTCATTTGCTGCAGCACTGTCTTTGTGGCACCTCCCTCTTTCTTTTCAAGAAAGTGCTCATTTTATTTTTTTTTTACTTCTTAGCCATGAGCCAATATCTTTAAAGATAGAAAAGACAACTCATACAGCTCATATAACTCATATATACAACTCATGCAACTTCTTATACATGCCCTGCATCCAGCTGCTGTTCTTTGTCCCTTTACACTCCTAAAACATGATAAGAAAATGTTATACAAGAAGGAACTCGCAATTGGTCAGGTAGCCAAGATCAGCAGATGTTTTGTATTGTTGTGAAGCTGGCAACATTGATGACACCGTTTGGAAACAAGTCTTGATAGCAGTATCAACTTAATCCAAGAGTCAGAGAATAGCAGGTTGGAAGGGTTTCTCTAGGATCATCTGCTCCAATCTTTCTTGGAAAAAAGCACAGTCTAGACAAGAGGAGTGCACAGTTAAATGATAGCCCGTGTAGTGCATGTCATAAAATGTTTTAGTATGGCTCAGCATGATTTTACCGAAGTAAATGTTTAAAAAAGCTGTCACACGATGAATCAATTAGAGGTTTTGAAAAAGAGAAGCTACCTTCGAGTGTGATCATCAGATGATGTAAAATTGGAATAGTTGCTTTGAACTCATAAAAGCTCAGCAGATTATACAATGAAGATGTGGACTTCTTTTATGAAGATGTGATATCAACAGCCATCAGTCCCAAAAAAGCATATTTCCTATATAAAATTAAAATTCAAAGAAGATGCTGGAAGGACTTTTTTATCATCCAGTTTAATCTTACAGGGATTTGATATTTAATATTGTTCTGTAACTGAGTTTATCTGTGTTGTGCAAAAAGAAAAACGACCCAAATCAACCACTCCCAGATGTGTTACCATATCTAAATTTTAAGCCTTACTGTTAATGAAGATTAAAAAAAACCTTGGAAAATTACACGTAGTTAGATTTTAGAGAGACAGGTCTTTTCTTGATCTTATTTGGACTCCTGGATCATGCTGCTTTTCTGCAGACAGTTTCTTTGTCCTATATACATTGAGAAAAAATCCTGTCTATACTTCTAATGTTTGCATTCACCTAGAAGTGGTAGAAGCAAAATTAGGTAAGCAAAATTGTATTTTAAGTATAATAAACTATATCAAACATGAATTGTTCTTTTGTTATAAGCTCAGTATTCCTCCTGAGTTACTTTGGAGTGCTGCTTTTTAGAGCAAAATAATCTTCAGTTGTTTTCTTGTGTGGAATCCTAGGGTGAAGCAGGTCCAACAGGTCCTCGAGGTCCTGAAGGTCCTCAAGGACAAAGAGGTGAAACGGGTCCTCAAGGCCCAGCTGGGTCACAAGGTCTTCCTGTAAGTACATGAATTGAGTCCTTCAGTGCTCAGCTTGTGCATGTTCACCTGCTTGTGGGGGTTTTCAGTGCCCCACCTGACAACAGAGTTTAACTCAAATTACCTTTTTTTCCCGAGGAAAAGATGTCTCATTCCTTTGTTTTGTGCTAATTGTATTGATAATAACTATTTATTATTTTATTACAAGTTGGAAAATGGAAAGTTACACAGCCTCAATACAGTCCCAATCCTCAAAGTACTTTAAAGCTTAAGCATAAGATCTTCAACATTAAAAATCACATTAACTTGCATGCTTTATTGCTCTTTTTTAGTGTTTGCACACGTTGCTGCCTCTGTTTAATAGCCATTATTTTCTGGTCTTGAAAAGTGGACCAAATTACTATCTTCTGGTTTTGTGATTGATGCCCATCTCATTAAAATGATTTTTAATGATTGATACATTATCTTTAGGGTGCTGAAGGGACAGATGGCTCCCCTGGCGCAAAGGGCCCTACTGTAAGTAATCATATTTCCTATGGAGGAAACTGTGTAAGTTGATTTCTTTTATTTCCTTACTTTGATCGTGTTCCCTGACTGTGCTTGCTGGTTGTATTTGCAGGGATCTCCAGGCACTGGAGGCCCCCCTGGTCTCTCAGGCCCCCCTGGCTCCCCAGGACCCCAGGGCAGCACCGGCCCTCCCGGGATTCGGGGCCAGCCGGTAACGGGATCTTTGTCTCTTTGGGAATTGTGGTGTCTGGCACACGTGGCACCCCATGGAACTGAAGCAGGCCTTAGCATTCCTTTAAACACAGCAGTAGCATGCCAGGGAGAGTGAAAAGACTCAGATCCTGTGAATCTGCTAGGTGTCCAAAACATCACATCTTGTAAAAAGAAGTGTGCCTATAAACCTGGGAAAAAAGATTTATTTACGTTTTTGTCTTGATAGCATAATAATAAACAAGCATAATAAGAGTATAGACAAACCATTATAAGCATCCTATTTTACTGCCTACAATTAGTGACTAAACTAGGAAATGTTTGTTTCATGGCA
Source organism: Thryothorus ludovicianus (assembly GCA_013397245.1). Classification (NCBI taxonomy): domain Eukaryota; kingdom Metazoa; phylum Chordata; class Aves; order Passeriformes; family Certhiidae; genus Thryothorus; species Thryothorus ludovicianus. The sequence continues at coordinate 943,280 of VZTB01015530.1, read as the reverse complement.
TAATACAAAATAATGAAGTGGTTTATGCAGGCTTCTAGCTTTACTGGTACTGTTCATGTGTTTGTTTTCAGGGAGACCCTGGTGTCCCAGGTTTCAAGGGAGAAGCAGGACCCAAAGGTGAACCTGTAAGTCTCCATATGCTTTTTAAGATGAAGGGAAAACACAGAGGCTTATAGTTATGTAACTTTTGGGAGGAAACCAACTTTGCAGAGTTTGAGTTGGTTTATCAATGGATGTTCAGCTTTTCTTTCTCATGAGTTAAATAATCAAGTAATAACTGACAAAACTATAGAGGTGAAATAATAGTTTCTTTACCACTGCCTTCTCCTTTGAAAGTTTCTGTTAGAGTCTCACTGAATTCTGACTCCTTTGCAGCTTGCAAAATGCAAATTATTGTGGGTGATTATAAGAAGCAGTGTACAGCCCAGCTGCAGAATTACAGTTTATTAGCTTATGAACATTGTAAAAGAGAAAAGCAGATGCTGAAAAGCTGTTATTTATAACTGATCCAAAACATAACTAATTTTTTCTCCTTTATTTGGAAAAATGTTTATAGTGTCCAGAAGACAGTCTGTTTCAATATGCCTGAGAAATGGTGAGCTTAAAGATGTTCTTTAAAATACCATTTTATTCTCACTAGGGCCCACAAGGTCCCCAGGGTCCCATTGGCCCCATAGGTGAAGAAGGGAAAAGAGGTCCTCGAGGTGATCCAGGGTCAGTAGGTCCACCGGGTCCTGTTGGAGAGAGGGTAAGGAATCCAGAGGAATAATATGGCTTAAGAGATGCACTGCTAAGCTGAAAAACCTTTTGACCTACCCATGGGTGTTCTTACAGCTTGACTGTGGGTGTAGCCAAACCTTATTTTCCTAGCAGTAGTTACTACTGTGTGTTATTTTTTTACACTGGATACTTTATGTGGAGGTTCAGTGCCCAGGATAGTATGGTAGGAGGAAGGATGGGGATAGGACAAGCTCATCTTCATGCAGACTTTTTCCTACACCTGTTCAACTGCTCATCTCTGCTTTCAGTGAGGCTGCTCACACAGCAGGAGCTGTCCAGCATGCATGAGTGAGACACTGATATTTTTACCACTCTAAGTCATAACCCCCACCCCAGCCCCACAAGTAAAGTACTGAACTAAGAAAATTGTAAGGAAATGAACTGAATCTTCAATCCATAAGGCTGGTCCTTTATTTGTAATAATCTTTTATAAAATGAAGGTAGTTGTCTCATATCTATTACTTTTCCTAGGGTGCTCCTGGTAACCGTGGTTTTCCAGGTTCTGATGGCTTGCCTGGACCAAAGGTAAGTTAAATTAAAGTGTCCATCTTTTATTGTATAGTTTGTTAAATCTTCATACATCTGGACATATAAAAAGAAAAGGATCCATTACAAATGTCTGCTTCTGGGGAAAAAGGCAGATCCAATTTACAAATGCCAAAAGAGGTTTGAATGTTTTGAGACAAAATTTTTTTGGGAAAAGTTGCTTCCAAATTTTATGATGTTCAGCTTTGCTTGCTTGACCCTGGCTTAATGCTCTTTCATTTTGAAATGTACACAGATAAGGGGTTGACCTGTTCTACTCTTATATTTCTTAATATATTGCTGTGTAGGAGGGAGCTCTGGGAAAATTTGCCTATTCTTTGTGCGTGGTGTGATTTTCTAGACTTGTCCCTTAAAAAAGATGGCTTTATCTGGCTTCCTTAACTTCTCTAACACTTCCAAGGAAATGACTCACATTTGTCTAGTACTTCTGTAAATTCCTAACTTCTTGGTAAGAATACAGGGATTCTAAAATGCTTATGTAAACTTGCTTTAAGGAAGAGACAACTTTCAAGTAATAATTTTGGGGAAGAAAAGATAATAATTACGAAAGTGATGATAGTAAACGTATTAATTATTTGGAACTTTATCTGCAAAAATAGGTCCTTAACAGAAGATAGGGGTTTTTATTTAACCTTCTCCTGCTGTCACTCTTCTAGCTGTTAACTATTAGCTCACTGGTGTCTTTCTAGGGAGCCCAAGGAGAGCGTGGCCCAGCAGGATCTTCTGGGCCTAAAGGAGGTCAGGGAGATCCTGGACGTCCTGGTGAGCCTGGCCTTCCAGGTGCAAGGGTAAGGGACTGACAGCAGTACCCTATAAACCACAGTACCTTTCATTTTTCAAAGGCAGCAATCAATGCTTGGGAATTCAGAAGCTGTTGTACAAGGGCAGACTGGTTTCAATGGGGCTAAAGGCCAAAAGACCTGTCCTCACTTCCTGCTGATGTTGGGAAGCACAGGTTTTGTCTTGGAAAAAGGAGAAATAACCCTGATTGAGAACAGCTGATGCAAATGAAGGATGTGTGTTTGTAAAGCACAGTTGCAGCAGGTAACATGGATTGAAGGCCAACCTTCATTAAATTGGTGATGGATAACCTAGAAGATAGAGTGGTACATATCACCTAGAGATTTTTTTCAGGAAAGTTATTGGAGGACAATGCAAAGTATCTGAAAAGGGCATAAAGGGAGCAGTGGCAGAAATAAAGACGAGCCTGTGAGAAGCTCAAGAGGTATAAAGCAAGAAAAGAGAGAAGACAAGGAAGGTTAGACAGTGAGGGATAAAGCTGTAAAGTGAAGATAAGGATGAAGCCCTTTGGCACAGAGAAGTCTGTGCTATGGTAGTAACTGGGCATTTCTTTGGGATTTGTTTATATTTCTTATTATAGAATTATAGACCTAACCCTAATACCAATATTATTCCTGCTTTTAGGGTTTGACAGGAAATCCAGGTGTTCAAGGCCCTGAAGGAAAACTTGGCCCCTTGGTAAGTGACAAAAATTAGTCTTTTAGGTTAATGTCACAGTAATTCAAAGGTCCCACCTCGCTGAAATTGTTTTCATTAACATGAGTTTTCTGTATTTATTAAGGCTCATCTTCCCCTTTGACAGTTCACTTTACATTCCTAACTTCAAAATTAGTACCAATAACGTTTGTTTAGTTTTGTCTGGATAGCAATGTCTCTTGCTTACCAGCTGCTGCATCATTGTTAAATGTTTGAACTAAGTATCTTTCTAGTTGTTGTTTGAAGGACACCATAAATTATCTGTACATGATTCAGTTCTAGTAATTGCATGGCATTTGGTTAAGTCCAGCAGTATGACTATTGCTATGTCTGCTCTAAAAACATTTTGACTGAAAAGTGGAGCCTCAAACCAGGTTAATGTTATTCTCTTTATTTATGAAAGCATTTTCTTGGGATTAATAAGCTCATATGAATAAATACATTTAGAATTTATCGTGGGAAATGCTTTGTCTCTGCAGGGTGCTCCTGGGGAAGATGGACGCCCAGGTCCAGCGGGTTCCATAGGCATCAGAGGTCAGCCAGGCAGCATGGGCCTCCCTGGGCCAAAGGGCAGTAGTGTGAGTATGGCAATCCCTGTTTGATTTTAACCATTTTTCTATATTTTAATGGATGAAAAGATATCTACACCTGGTCATTTTTATTCCTGCAATTTAGGGTGATCCTGGAAAACCTGGAGAAGCAGGCAATGCAGGAGTCCCAGGACAGAGAGTGAGTGTGGCTGTTATTTGCAGTGATTACAGGAATGGTTCTTTTCTGTTATGTGTGTTCACTATACAAGATTTATTTCCTGTCATTTTAATGTAGGGAGCCCCTGGTAAAGATGGTGAAGTTGGCCCTTCCGGTCCTGTTGGCCCACCAGTAAGTCAACTTTTCCCTCTCTGCCTGCCTGCCTGGCACTCCATCTACTCACTCCTCTTCTGGCTTCTATTTCTATCAACCTTTGATCCCAAGCAAAAAATTCCAAGGACATTAAAAAAAAATTGTCCTAGAAAAATTGCTATCTTTCTATTAAAATATATATGTTAGTAGTCTGATTCCTTTTACTAACCATTACAAAAAACAGTGCAAGGAGTAAAAAATGATCATAGTCAATTTTCCCTTCTTTCTTGGTTTTAAGGGAACTGAGTGTTTTCCTGTTACCAGAGAACCTTTAGGGGAAGGATTTTAAGGAAATGATACATGTCTTATTGCATCTTTTAGATGGACCATCTTGTCCTGGGATAAGTAAAAATGTATAATAAATGAATAGCTAATTGAAAATATACATATTCAGAGAAAAGAAAAATTGTGGAGCCTGTCTATATTCCTCTTCTGTTTGCTTATTCATTTTGTGTAGGGTCTGGCAGGAGAAAGAGGAGAGCAAGGCCCTCCAGGTCCTACAGGGTTTCAGGTATGTGCATTCATTTTTATTTTTTTTTAAATTAAAAATAAACAGTCATGTCTTTATCAACTTAAATTGGAGAAATTCAAACAAGTGATGTATAATGTATTACACGACTTCAGAACCAAGGCAAGGACATTCAGAATAATTAATGATCCATAACTTTCATGTCAGCTGTACACTAAACCAAACTGGCAAAGGCCTAAATACCAGCTCTGTGTCTCTTGAGAAAACCTTTGATATTAATCAGTTCAAATTTGAAGATCTAAAAAAAAAATTCCAAATATGTAGCAAAATAATTGTCTTGATAATGAAGTATTAATTAAATGTGTCTGTTTATAGAGAACTCACTTCTAGGGCCAAGATGTCCTGCAAATGTTAAGGAAGGGGTCCCATCTCATTTGGAGAGGAGGAAACACTTTGGTGCAATATTCATATAACTCTTTTCCTTGGGGATCTCTGAGGGTGTGCTCTTGTACTTAGTGTACTGCAACATTCATGCTCTTGCTGCCCCAGTTAAGTCTGGATTTATCTAACTTTCTATGATGTTAATGACCACTTTATCTACTTTTTACAGGGCTTGCCTGGGCCACCAGGTCCTCCAGGTGAGGGAGGAAAGCCAGGTGATCAGGTAAAGTATGTGTAACTTAGCATTAAAAAGAATACAATTTATAAAGTAGTTTTGCATTTTTTTCTCTTTCTAATTGAATTTTCCATTCTGTTTCAAAATACTTACTGATTGATGTAGTCTAAGCTGTCTAAGAACTGCTTTGCCATAAAATAATTATGAGAATCTGTGTTATTGGACTGAGCTGGGCTATCACCTCCTGTCATTGACAGGATTTAGAACTGGTCATCTACATTCACAGTGCTTTGGAAAGAAAAATGTTTCTCTCTAATTTCCATAACTATGAAGTTATGAATAATGATTTCATTCTAATGGTGATTTTTTGTTCTTAGGGTGTGCCTGGAGATCCTGGAGCTGTTGGTCCATTGGGCCCCAGGGTAAGTGTTTTCTTCCAGAGTTTAAATATTCATAACAGTTCTTGGAGGTTGGAAGTTGATGTGTAATATGGACTTTAACAGCTAAACTCAGTATTTGACCTTTTTCCCTGCCAACAAAATGGTTGTAAATATGGATATGTTTTAAGATAATTTCTGTAAAAATCTACCACCTTTAATGATTTTGTAGCTCCTGAAGTGGTGTTGAGTACTAGCTGCTGAATGTTTCGGTTTATGCTGTGAAATTAGAGTTTTTAGTTGGTGAGTGACATATTTCCCCCACCTCTAACAGTAAAAGCATAAAGCTAGTTTTTATTTAATCAGTTCTCCTAGAATTTGTTCACAGGCTCTACTGCACTTACGGTGTATTTAGGATTTGGGCTACCAGAATTTTACCCTGCCTTGTAAATAAATTTTCATCTTCCATTTTGTAGGGAGAACGTGGCAATCCAGGGGAAAGGGGAGAGCCAGGTGCCTCAGGACTCCAGGGTGAAAAGGGTATGGCTGGAGGCCATGGTCCTGATGGCCCAAAGGTAAACTGAGCAGAGATTTGCATTGCTGCAGTGGTGTGATGTATAATTCTGCTCATTTGCATGAACATAAGAGATATATTTTTATTATAAATATGAAAGGCACCTCCATTGTATGAGGAAGGACCCACAATTCCAATTATAACAATATTAATAACTTACAACTTAATGCAACTTACTTAAATGTTGAGAATTCACAGTAGAACCGGGCAAAGCCTTTTCTGAACTGCAGGAAACCTTCTAGCAATATTGTAAGAGCCATGCCAGTTTACACACAGTCACTTGGCAGGTGTAAGCAGTCAAAAGAAAATGCTGAAAGCTTCACACCTGCATGCATGTACCTGCCATGGATGTGATTAGGCCAGCAAAGTCAGGCCAGGCAGGGAGTGCCTCTAGTTATAGACTAGATACTGCAGCCCAAGACACTTGTTGAAGCAAATACTCTCTACTTCTCCCATTTTCCAAGAACCTTTTACCCTTGACTCAACAAACGATGACATTGCAGTGTCACTAATCTTGCCAATGTGAGACCTGTAATAGATATGAGCATCTCTGCCCCATCAACTTCTACCTGTACCTAGTTTCTGTACTAAACTATGAGACATCAAGGTCAAGGAAGAAAAATTCTTTTTTTGTCTCTTTTAATCTCCAGTATGCACTGATTAAATATTAATGTATTTGGAAGAACTACAGTATTACAGTTGAACTTCCTGAGTAACACAATGGGAAAAGAAAAGTATTTGGATGTGAATAAAGTCCAAATTTCAGATAAAATTATTACTTAAAGCTGTACCCCAGAGATTTCAACACAGGCACAACATGTTCTGCAGCCTGGAGACAAAGATGCTTCTCAGATGAATAGGCAACAATTTGTTTTCTGTTGCAGGGAAGCCCAGGCCCTAGCGGGACACCTGGTGATCCAGGCCCACCAGGCCTTCAGGGCATGCCTGGAGAGAGAGGGATTGCTGGAACACCTGGCCCTAAGGGTGATAGGGTAAGTCTGTTTATTGCTGTCCTGAGTGGAGTGACCTGTCCCCTAACCCTGCAGTTATTGCAGGGTATGACCTGCTCAGCATCCAGGGCCATAACTGGGACTTTCTGGGTGTTTTCCATAGGGCGGCGTAGGTGAGAAAGGTGCTGAAGGTACAGCTGGCAACGATGGGGCAAGAGTAAGTAAACCTGTCACTCTCTTTAGACCTACTCTTCACACACAGGTTTGTTTACTGTGCTAGGGCACTCAGCTTGTAGAGTGATAACACTTTGCAGTGTTATCATGGTATGTCATGGATTTACAGTCATTACCTCACCCTCTAAATTTTCAAGACTGCTGTGCACAATGTTTTGGGGTGTCTGTGTTCCAAGCCCCTCTTTGGTATCATCAATAATGAAGTTAAGAGCTCAATGGAAAGGATTCACAGTTGATTTGGGGTTCGTCTAAGTTGACTATAGCAAAAAATATGAAAAAATGAACAGGCAGAGATGAATAGGCAAAAAGCAAACCTTCCAGCTCTGTCTTGGACTAAGGCAGATACCTCCTTATTGTCTACATTGAGTTGCCCACAATCTGTCCTGAATTTCACAGGTGAAAATTCCTGTAAATGTACTAAGCTTCACATAAGTAGTAAGTTGCTGGCAATTCCAGAAAGTTTTGGATCTCCATTACATTAATAAGGTCTCTAGTCTGCTCAAAGATGTGTTCAAGACACATTGCACACACTGCTGCACAGACTCACTGTCCAATAGTCCCAATTGCACTGGGTTTTCTTTGTATGCACTGACCACTCTACCATACAGAAGCTCTAATAAAATTATCATCTGTGAGCTGGAATTGTTTATCTAAATAAAACATTATCCAAACCTACAGAGCAGTTCTTAGTCATTGTAAGGGATGTTTAGAGCTTGCTGTGGTTAATGAACAGGTAAAGTAATGGTGAGCTGAAGGATCATTATGTGGAATTGGTGGGTTTGGTTGGAGAGTTTGCAACCTATTTGCCTGTCTTATGAAGAGATAAAGGACAATTTTGAGTACTTTGCAAGATCTAAATGAATCTTCAGAAAAAAAGATGGATACTTTAAAATTAATTTTAAAAGTTAAATACTAACGTCAAAGAAACAGAGCTCTGTGCAAATGGGGAAAAAAGACTTGATTTCTTTTTGAGAGAGTAAAATAAAGCTGGGGCTTTTTATATCGTTGGCCTTATTCATGAATACTGCATAAAGCAGATGATGAACTTAGAGAAGAAAGAGAGAATGAAGGAAAGCAGATCTTTTGTGGGGAATTTCATCATTGGGAGAAAAAATATAAGTCAATTTTAGATAAAGAAGACAAAAGAAATTTCCAGAGATAAAGTAGAAAATTTCAAAGGAATGAAAAAGGGAGTGGTAATATATGAGAAGTTTTAAACTATCTTTTTTGAAGAATCACTTTTCTAATTTCCTTTCATCTTAATTTCTTCAAAAGGGTCTTCCTGGTCCAATAGGCCCAATGGGTCCAGCAGGTCCCACTGGTGAAAAGGTAAACAGATTTTTATTCCATTCCCTACTGAAGTTTCTTAATATTGTCAGACATCATTAATGTTTTAATGAACAAACAAGTAAGTTACTTGGGAAATAAAATCCTTTCATTTTATTTTAAGGGTGAACCAGGTCCTCGAGGTCTAGTTGGTCCTCCTGGTTCTCGTGGAAACCCTGTGAGTAAACATGCTTCAGTTTTGTCTGGTATAAGTTAACAATACTTAACGCTGATCCAAACTCCAGGCATTTTTCTTATTTGCTGATATATTTTCCCCTTTTTCTTTCCCTTTCTCTGTAGCCAAATGTGAAGTTCTGACTTGTTGCTGTGCACTTGCTAAAGTATTACCAGATATTCTTCCTGTGACCTATACTTGTTTTAGGGCAAACTTTATAGAGTTATCTTCACTTACCTCACTCCTGAAACTATGACTCCACTTGTAATTGTGTCAATGTTTTTAAAAGCATGCCCCTAGCAGATACCACTGGACATAAACAAATATTTAATGGGCAAAGCACAGAGGTAATCCTTAGTTCATCCAGTTATATAACTCTAGTCATCTTCCATCTATTAGTGATTTGAAATATTTTAAGAGTTGACTTCAATTAGGGAATTAGAGGCTCGGCCCTTCTAGACCCTTCATACTGCTTGAAATTGATTATGTCCCTGTCATAAATCAGAACACTCCTATTTCCAGTATAACTTGGAGCAGCTTCCACCCTTTTAGGGAGTGCTGGAGTTGGCAGCCTTCAGCTACTTCTTTTCCAAGCAAATGTTGTGTGGAAAGCTCAGTTGAAGCCTGCTGTGACCTTATAGAAGAGTACATCTTTGAACTACTGTTTTTTTTCCCCAGTGTGATTGGAGTGGTAGTTGAATGAAGTGTATGCTCTTTGGCCATCCCTGGAAGGGGTGGGTTGTGACCAGAATTCCTCCTAATGCTGTGTCAAAGCTTGCCTGTGCCTTCCATCTCTGAATTCTGAAAGCTCAATATAGTCTTGAACACATGGCCGCTTTTAACATCATAGCTAATATCCTTTATTTTATGATTAAAAGATCATTTGATTCTGATTAATGGAGCAAAAGTATAATGACACTTACGGCGGTAAATAGTTAACATCCTTTCTGATCCATTGAACTGTAACTGATACTGTCTGTAGAAGGATGGTTGTTAAATACAGTTATTTCAATTTTTCTGACCAGGGTTCCCGAGGAGAAAATGGCCCAACTGGTGCTGTTGGTTTTGCTGGCCCCCCGGTAGGTGTTTTGGAACACTAATGAGTTTCCTTTACTCATGCTTTGACACACTTCATTTCCTTTAGTATGAATAATATTGTGGTGTTTTGGATCAGGAATCACATTTTTGCTGCAAAAAGATCTGTTTCTTTCTCCCATCAGTATATCAAGTGAAGGAGAGGGCCAGTAAGCACCCTAGTTAATTGAAAAGTGGTTTTCTTGTTAAGATTATGTAATTGCTCACCAGATTTCATATTTTGATTAGTATGTTATGTTGCTCCTTTGAGATTAAAATGAGAGAAGTTAGAAAGTGTCTACTGAAGGTGGAATAAATTTGCACCATGAGTAGTGAAGGCTGGAATGAGGTGATGGACCAGATGGACTGGAATACCCTAAGCTTTCCCACAGCCTAAATATCCTGTTTCAGGATGCCTTTCACAGTCTTGCACCTGCTTCCCTTGCTGGGAAAAAAAGCCTAGAAGAGACAATGTTTGTTTTGTAGCTGCTGAGGAAAATAGAAAACATAAAGAGAAGAAAAATATGAGCTAGATAAGTAAAATATTTAAAATGGAAATACTGGCTTCACAGTATGTTTAGAAAATGTCATGTGTGATCATCCAAAGACCATGCTGAATCATTAAACAAATGCAGTGTTTTCTGGACTGAATTGTATTTCTTTTTTTAATACTCTCTTAGAAATTCTCTGCAGAATAATTTTGGTAGGAAAGATTTGGTGTTGCCTGCCCTGATGTTTCTTCTAAACATTATTTCTTATAGGGCCCTGATGGTCAGCCTGGTGTGAAAGGCGAACCTGGAGAACCTGGACAAAAAGGAGATGCTGGATCTCCAGGACCACAGGGTCTTTCTGGCTCTCATGGTCCCCCAGTAAGCACAAATAAAATCATCATAGAACCAGTGACACAGGCTGCTCTTGTTCATTAAAAAAGTTCCAGGTGTTCACAGTCATCCCTCTCTCTCTTCTTTCCTTTTAGGGCCCTCCAGGTGTTCCTGGTCTGAAAGGTGGTAGAGGAACTCAGGGTCCACCTGTAAGTAGATATTATGTGTTGAGACTTGACTGCAGATAATCTAATACCAAAATTTTATGAAATGTGTGTATTATTCCTTATCTCAGCTTATTTTCTCAGTATGTAAATATAATCTGCTCACTAATTCAGCCAAGAACATTTGAGGTAACTAGTACTGTGTTTCTTTTGATAAAGATGGCAATAAAAAGGGTTTTTTTTTAGGGTGCTACTGGATTCCCAGGATCTGCTGGAAGAGTTGGACCTCCAGGACCTACTGTAAGTTAATTATCATTTCCCTAGTAGGTATATTTTATAAAACGGTCACCAAGAATCTGAAGGTTAAATAAAGCAAGAAAGGTGAAGCAGTGTTTATGGCCTGATGCTATTGAAGAGGACAGTTTGTCAACACCGACTTCTGTGGCTGCTTGCATCATTAAGTAAAGCTAATTAGTCTTCAGCTTGGTCCAATGCCTGATATTGGTCCAGGAATTTCCATTGGGTTAAGTAGGTTTTCAAATTGCTGCTTAAATTTGCTCCAATGGCTTGACTGCTTAGAGGAATAAAAAACCCCAAGTTATGTTTTCCTCTATATTTTACTATTTTGTCCTTTTACTAGTAACTGAAATTAGGACAGTTTTTGGAAAAGAAAGAGCCTCTACTGGGCTCTTGCATTGGTGGAATTACTCATAAATTCCATTAAAACAAATGCAAAATAAACCCACAAACACAAAATCTCTTCTGTTCAAATATTTTCAGAAACACCATAAAAAAATACTGGTTGTGGATCAAGTTGAGGGTTGACCTCCACACAGAGCACTGTGTCATGCTTTATATGCCTATAATGTTATGATGAAAAAAATCAACTTTCAGTCATTATCAGGTTATCAAATGTGAAGTTTATGGAAAACTTAGTATACCTGTGGAGTCTTTTAAAAGTATTTGAGAAATGAACAAAGGTCTGTTGAGCACTAATTTGTGCCATGGAAATGAAAACTTTGGATGATATTAGAAAAAACAGGCAAGGGTGAGTTTTCTAGCAGTGGTTATATACGTGAGGTGAAAGAAAAAAAAACAAAAAGAGAAACAAAAAAGTGTCTTTTAAAGGAATGGGTTTGGAATTGAAAATTGGGAGGGACATGGGTGGAGGTTGGACATAATTTGATGAGATATTTGTTTCATTTCTTTTATTTGATCATAAGAGAGATGATAATAGCTTTTAGCTCATTCACCTTTGTTAGCCTCAGAGTGTGTATTTATAGTTAATTTTAGAATTTTCTGCTCAGAAAAGGGTCCAATGTAATGCTGTGTTTTCATTTTTGCAGGGAGCCCCGGGGCCTGCTGGGCCGATTGGTGAGCCAGGGAAAGAAGGCCCCCCTGGCCTTCGTGGCGACCCCGGTTCCCACGGGCGCGTGGGGGATCGCGGGCCCAGCGGCCCTCCTGGGGGCCCTGGAGACAAGGGTGACCCAGGGGATGACGGGCAGCCGGTACGGCCCTCCACTGTCCCCCCACCAGGCTTCTCCCACTGCTGCTGCCATGACGGTGACATTGGTTCCTCTGTGCGTTCCAGGGCCCCGATGGCCCCCCTGGGCCAGCAGGCACCACCGGGCAGAGGGGGATTGTTGGAATGCCGGGACAGCGAGGGGAGAGAGGCATGCCTGGGCTGCCAGGGCCTGCAGTAAGTAAAGACTCCGTGTGCCACTGCACTGGAATTTCTGTGTGGGATTTGCAGTGTGGTGCTCCTTAGCGTGGGGAGAAAGCTGGAAAACTCCAGTTGCAGGAGTGAACAGAGAGAGGATAATAAAGAACTTAATCTCATGGAGCTGCATGAAGTGGAAGGCTTACTTCTTTTTTATTTCTGCCATTATAGAAAGTCTGAACCTGAATTAAGAGTAAGTAATAGCATTAAGGTTTCTGTCCAAAATGTTCCTATTTGACCTAAAACTTGATCTCTGAAATAAACAACCTTACACTCTCATTTAGGTACTCAAAGGTCACTTGAATGAGAGTAGGTACTCTGTATGCACTGTTTCATAAATTGTGAACTACAGCCTTCCAAATTGCCACTTGTGCTCTCTTTGCTTTCATATAGGATTTACAGATATTTGTTGGATAGCCTAATGATCCAGTAGATCATGCAATTAAATAGTAAAAGGGTTGGTATGGTGGATCTGTCATTACTACTGGATCCATTAAGTCACTTTTTAGGTAAAGTTGGCCAGAAATTCTTACAGGTGCTGAGACAGAAAAATCATATTAATTATTTCAAACTGCACTATATTTTTCTGAAATCTAAAACACCATACCTATTGCAGACAATGACATTAGACTTATCAGTAACTTATTAAAAAAATACAAGGTATATTAAGTATGTATTCAAATGCTGTTAGAACCTTTTCTTTAAATATCAGGGTCTTTTTAATTTACAAATGTAGATGGTGTTTTAGTCTGGACTAATGAATAGTTTGGCAGGCAGTAGGTTTTTAGTGCTTTCTTTGTTTTGTGATTAAAATTTTAATGTTATATTTGTTGTCTTTTTTAGGGTACTCCAGGAAAGCAAGGTCCCACAGGGCCACCTGGTGACAAAGGTCCCCCAGGACCTATTGGCCAGTCAGGTGCCACTGGGCCTGTGGGTGAAGCTGGTCCAGAAGTAAGTATTACAGCATTGTAGCATGCACCACAAGACTGGTGGTCCTTCTCCTTGACTTGAAGCCAGAGATAGAGAACAACTTCCTAATTCTTCTAGAAATGCAGGATTACAGAGTTAATCAATAGCTCTATTTTTATTCCATAACTCCAGGGACCTGCTGGTAATGACGGTACTCCTGGACGAGATGGAGCTGTTGGAGAACGTGTAAGAATATATTCTTTTCTTAATTTTCTTCTGAAAATCCCCATTTTATTATTGACTTATTGTAGATTTTCTTTTCATTCAGTTAACCTGGATGGAGAGCTTGTTCTGAAAGTGTATTACAGCTTTGAATATAGTATCTCTCAAAGCTGAGAATGCCTGGCTAAGAGGCTAAGAACATCTGCCTCCACAAGCTCAGACTTGAGTTCTTGCAGCAGGAATACCTTTGTAGGTTGCAATAGTCAAAAATAGATTGTCAGTGCTACAGTTTTGTTGCTTTGGTCTCGATCAGTCCTCTCTAGATAAACAATTGAAGTTCTGCTTTGCAGGGTGATCGTGGTGAACCTGGCCCTGCAGGCTTACCAGGTTCTCCAGGAGGTCCAGGAACTCCAGGTCCTGTTGGCCCTCCAGGAGATGCAGGTCAAAGAGGTGAAACTGTAAGTGAGGATTTTAAATAAAATGCTTTGTTTGTCAAAAACTACTGTGTACGGTTTTCGTGCATCACCTCCCATTCTTTCTGTCTGCTATCTTTGCAGGGTTCTCGAGGCCCCATGGGTCCCCCAGGTCGTGCAGGAAAAAGAGGTTTGCCTGTAAGTTGCCCATGGTCACTGTGGTTTTGTCTGAGATACCACTGAGGAAAGTATGTGAGGAATTCAGCCCAAATGAGAGTGCCAAGCAGAGCTTCACCTTGTGTTCTCACTGCAAGTGGGTGCAGGTAGCTCTGAGCTGCAAAGCTGCACAAATTTGGATATTTGTGTTTGGATACTCCAGTAATGCTTTGGAAGCCTCTTTCTTTGGAGCATGATGCTGTCTGGATAAAGGTAGGACCTGAGTTAGCAAGTGGCTGGAGTCTGGTCTAAATAAGGGGTAAAGAAATGAATGCTGAACAAAAAGGGATGATTTTAGATAAAAATGGCAGAAATACAACAAAATCACCTGTTCCCCTCAAAAGGCCTTAATTCAACTCATGAACTGCCAACTTCAGTCTGAAAAGGAAAATAAAAAAAACTCCTCTTTTTTATGTTACATAAGTCTTTTACAATCCAAGCCTGGAACAGAAAATTAATTGCAAACTTGGAAATTGAAAACAATGATGTCCTGTCCCTAAGCAGATGTCATTTGAGAGACAGTAAAGTTTATTGAATAGTTAGTGGTAATGATGCTATTGATAAACTATTTGGAATCTGGCATTGAGAAATTTAGCATGCAGTTTGGGCAGAGAAATATAGAATTGAAAACAGCAGCCACGTTTTCCAATGATCTTGAATTCGTGTAAGAAGTTTGCAATTATCAAAACTAACAACAATGAAATTGTGGCAGTAATAGGAGCAAGGTAGTTGTACTGCCTGGAAGTTGTCTGTAGTTAGGGAATGTAACTTCAGTTGTACTTTAATCATAATGAACCTGAAAGAAACTGTGAGAAGTAAAGATGCAGCATGGATGATTTCATACTGAAAATACGCTTTATCGTAATGAGTCTGTGAGAGATCCTTAATATTCCAATCTCATCAACAAAAATCATTTGTCATATACAGTAAAGTGAAGAAATATATAAATATTAAAAGAACTAATTTTGTAAATTATTTATTATCATTAGTGCAGATTTGTGGTTTTTTTAGTGTATTATGTAGCTAAGTAGAGTAAATTTGCTACAACTGTATTAAAGCACAGCACAGTTTTCTGTAATTATTTACTTATTCTTTGGTAAAAAATGAAGATTCTTGGAGCTGCCTCAACATCATCATATTTCCAGCTTTAAAAGAGAAAGTGGTCTTAATGCAGTGTCTGAAAGCAAATGAGAGGGTTTTGAGGTTGGAGTTTTTTTCCCAGTTCAGAATTTTATATTTCATCATTGATATTTACAGGGTCCCCAAGGACCTCGTGGTGACAAAGGTGACAATGGAGATCGAGGTGATAGGGGCCAGAAAGGACACAGGGGTTTCACTGGACTTCAAGGCCTTCCTGGCCCTCCTGTAAGTTGTTCTGCTTTTACCATAATTTTATTTGCTTGGTACTTAAATAGTGTATCAGGAACATAATTATTTAAAGTGGAAAAAAAAGCAAACTGTTTATTTTTTCTTATAAGGTTTTTGAGTGGCCTGGTGTCTGTACTTGCTAATTTGTTTAATGCCATTTTAAATTACTGTTGTATGATAAGGTGAACCTGTTGTTGCAAGATGTGTGTTCTCCTGATCTTGTTCCCTTTGCAAGGCCAATCCCTGACAGTCAATGACCTATCAGCACAAGATGGTAACAAAAGCTGGTAGTTTCAAATAAGCAATTTAGAGTGTGAAATGCTTTTTGGCAGTGTTTGCTCTCATTAGAGTCAAGGAATCCAGTGCAAAATCCCAAAAGGATTTTTTGTGAGAGCATCTCTTGCTAATATTTTCAAGAACTTTGTGATTTCAATTGAATGGAAATATCATGGAAAACTTGCTTTTTTAAAAAACTTTTATTCACTGGTGCTGTGCAAATGCTGGAAGCTTCAACACACAGGAGCAGCAGCAACAAAAAGACCCAAATTATCTTTTCACTTGGTGATAGCACTGTCACTTACTCTTTTGTAAGCCACTCTGATCATAAATACCTCAAAACCAGGGCTTTTCTAGAGAAACAGCTTTCCAGCCAAGCACCAGTAAATTTTAATAAGTTACTGAGGGATTAAGATAAAAATATCACCCATTATTTTGTACATTTTAATCTTATTCCTAACAATTGGTGTATATCACACACACTAATGCCCTAAAACTGCAGTAGTATGCTCTAAATGGCACAATGATATGATAATTTCTTCTGTTTAGGGTCCAGTTGGTGAACAGGGCAGTCCTGGCATTCCAGGCCCATTTGGTCCTCGGGTGAGTATAATGTTTAAGGTTTTTATTGCTTGGGGTTTGGTTTTGTTTTTTTGTTTTCTTTTTCTCACTCAGATGTCTATTTCTGCATCACTTTTAGTTCAATGACTTTTATTGACTTTGGTATCATATGGTGATCACCCTAATATCTTTTACTGAGACATCTCCTTGTTTAATACAGTAAAGCTTTGTCATGACTGCAGTTTATAGGTACATAAAAATGTCCTCTTAGGATGGCTACAGGGCTGCAGACTCTTTACAGACACTTTTGCTGCAGCTGATAAAAAGCCATGTATGTGGCAGCTCTGCTAATTGCTGCACTGCCTCTCATCCTCTGTGTATGTAATTTACTCAAAAATAAAGCAGAAATACTGTCCCTTGGGCATCTACATTTGCCTCTGAGCCTGTATCTGAGGGTGTACAGAAGCTACTCCAGTCTGTACAGCCTCTGGAATCTGGAACTGACCCCACTTAAATGATTAAGGAAAAAGATATACAGCTGAGCCAAGTTATATTATCTGAGGTGATGCTTGAGAAGAACAGCTCTTAAACTGCCTTCTTAGTTTTATAGAAGGAAAAAAAAGGTGATTTTTAGAAGTTTGGTAATAGGCACAAGTAATCAGATTTCTTCCTGACAAGATATTCCTTATAATGAGCTAGCTGTTTTGTTAAAACTTTGTTATTAAATGCTAAAATACATTCCATCTCTCTCCTATATTTTCTAGGGTCCTCCAGGTCCAGTTGGTCCTTCTGGAAAAGATGGAAATCCTGGTCCACTTGGGCCAATTGGGCCTCCTGGTGTTAGAGGGACTGTGGGAGAAGCTGGACCTGAGGTAACTTGATAGGAATATGGGGGAAAAGGTTATCTTCAAATAATCAGATTGTTTTTTACAGTCCATCACATTATTTTCTTGAACATCTATGAGTTCAAGACAAATGATAAAATGTGATAGTTTCTCATCCAGGTAACTGTATTGAAAGGGTTCACTACTTGCTCATTTTCATCTTCTGAACCTGGGATGATCCCAGACTTATCCACCTGTGCTCTCCTTAGGGTGAGTTTGGCGAGTTGGGTCCTAAACCCACAGGCCAGCAGTGGCTCAGAGCTGGCAGTCCCACAGAGGTGGCACTGAGTGAGCCTGACTGCCTGACTGCCAGCACCCTCCTCTGTGCCACATGTCAGGGACATCCTTTGCTCCAAATAAACAGCCCAAACTCTCAAACTGAGCCCGGGTGACCTTCGTGCTGGGCTGAGGTTTACAGACACCAACCATGAGCTGATTCACTACTGGTGAAAATGAGAGAAGATAGATTTTAAAAATTAAAAGAGCCTGAGAAAAGAGTGATCTGATTGGTCACGTAGAGAATTAAAAAATTGACATTGCCTATTTTGTGGAAGATATAAAATAATGGGCAAGAAAAGGAAGGCAGTTTTTGCTGACTTTCTGTTTGGTAAGACATGGTATTTCCTGTGTTTATCATGTGCTAATATTCTGCCTATTTAATTTGAATTTCTGCTAATTATCAGTATGTCCACTTCTGCCCAGTCACCAAGACCTGTATGAAAAGCCTGTGGCAGAGCATAAGAACATAATGTCTCTATCATCTGTGTAATGAAACCATACAAGAAATATCACATTCCAATATTTTTAGCTTTCCATGGGGGCTTGCATGCAGCTGTGAGTTGGAGCCAAAAAGCAAGAAATAAAAGTTGAGATTTCACTTTTCAGACACGGTGTGTGTTGGTTTGGAAGTGTGCTCTGTACGTGCATTTGGAGCACTAGTTGTGAGTTCTGAAGTAATGACTCTCAAAGGAAAGGCCAGTTCTGATCCACTACCTGGTACACTAGAGCATCAAAAATTCACCTGGAGGTACATTACAGACTTTGTGTTACCAGACAAGGGCTGGCAGGGTGAGATATGTTTATTAACAGATATCTTCTCACGTGTCCCAGTCCATGGTGACAGAAGGACCTCACAACCCATCATTTGGGAAAATTTACTCTGTTGGGAAAACACCTGCTTTTCCAAGTAAGGATCATGTTGATTCTGTGCCACAGAAAGACCAAAGTTCTGTGGCCAGAGCACTCAGCACTGCGCTGGATAAATATAAAGAATTTTCTAGTGCCAAATTTTCCATCCAGGAAAATGATCCTGAGACAACTTAGGGGAAGCAGGAATTTTAAGAAATAAAACTATTAGGCAGGGATCTGAGCAAGGAGGGACAGATGGTTTAACAAAGGGAAGGAACGCATTCCTTGGTGACTTTTTCTAGCTGTTAAATTTAAAATCAAGAGTAAGAAAAAGTTGAGTAAGGCATTAAGGCAACCAGAGATGACATGAAGCAGAGTGAATACATAACTCACATACAGTTCTAATCTCATATCCCTGTTCTTTGAAAGGTGAATTCTTTATATCTGAATTATTCCCTGTGCTTTATTGTGACTGGCCCTGAAGTTTTGGGGGGTATTTTTGGTGGCAGGCTTTGCTGTCATTTGGCATAACATTTACTCCTCTGGTCCTCTGTTGCATTTTTGTTTTGAACCTTAGGGCCCGCCAGGTGAGCCTGGTCCTCCCGGCCCTCCAGGGCCTCCAGGCCACCTCACGGCTGCCATCGGTGACATCATGGGACACTACGACGATGCCATGGCGGATCCACTGCCAGAGTTCACCGAAGATGAAGCAGCCCCCGATGACCACAACAAAACAGACCCGGGGGTGCACGCCACGCTCAAGTCCCTGAGCAGCCAGATCGAGACGATGCGCAGCCCCGACGGCTCCAGGAAGCACCCGGCGCGCACCTGCGACGACCTGAAGCTGTGCCACCCCTCCAAGAGGAGCGGTGCGTGCTCACACTGCTCTGAGCCCCGGGAGGCTGCCTCCTGGCCTCGTGGCCTGCTTTGCACTGCTGCAGCACACCTCTGCTTCTGTCTTCTCAGTTCTTTCAAAAGCCTTTGTAATGTAAGGGTCACGTTTTATGTTCTTTGTAGGTGAATACTGGATTGATCCTAACCAAGGATGTGTTGAAGATGCTATAAAAGTGTACTGCAACATGGAAACTGGGGAGACCTGCATTTCTGCCAACCCATCTACTGTGCCCCGCAAAACATGGTGGGCCAGCAGGTCCTCTGACTTAAAGCCTGTTTGGTATGGCCTTGATATGAACAGAGGCTCACAGGTAAATAAATACAGTCACTGTTAAGAATTGGCTTCTGTGAAGTTTGTTGCCTTGTGGTTTGGAACTTTTATCTGCTGCTCTGAGCAGATTCTGCTGCAGTCAGAGCATTATACTTGTTGATTGACTGGCTTATAGTCAATTGATTGTTACTACCATATAATAAAGATAGGAAATAGCTGAGAAAAAACAATGCAAGTGCATGTAATGCAGGATTGGCTAAAGCAGACAAAACCATCAGCTTCTCTATCAGCCTTTTACTAAATTTCTGTCTTGTCCTTGAACTGTACTTTTACCCTGACACATAATCCAGATCCGTGCTGTTTTAATTGAATGCTAAATTTCCTTTCAGAAAACTCTATGCTGCTAAAAATTTTGAAACTTACTTTATAAATTTGTTTGAATGAAAGTATGATTGTTATCATATGTATCAAATTGATCCATGATGAATCCTTTAGTCTCTAGGCAGAAAAAATTTCACTCGCCTTTCTGCTGCCTCTATGGTAACTTCTAAAATTAGGCTTAATGATCCTGACAAATAACAGAAGTTTACCCTATGCAAAATATGTAATTTATTAACTAGTTTTTGCCATTTTTATTCCAAGTTTATCAAAAGTACAGAGAATATCTCAAGTGTTATTTTGTAGAACATTATTATCTTTAATAATATCTTTATTTGGTTTGTAAAAAATAATGTTGTTTTCAACTGGTTTACTGAAAACAGTTGAGAACTTTAACAGCTGAGCACAGATGTGATATTGATTGCTTTTTTGAGATGCTTTAACTTATTACTAAAGTCAGGAAGTCTTGCCATGACCCAACACATCCCAGTTCGTGTTTAGCTGCCCACAGAGCTACACAGAGGTGTTTGTAAGGCAGATGCTCTTTGGAGGAACAAATTCTCTTCAGGAATACTAAAAAAGAATATTTCAGTATTCTTGAAACACTGTCAGATTTGGTAACTAATAGCACGAACTATGTAATAGTCAAGTGCACTCCTTATGGCTTCTAAATAATGTGTCCAAGATTACTAAACAGAGGTACCACACTTTATACATTTTGACAGTACCAGTGAATAAGATTCATAAAACATGAATAAAATGGAACCTGCATGGACAGGGAAAAAGAAAAAGAATCCTCAGGAATTTTAGAATTTCTCTTACTGGTAGAAAAATTGCTTGTTTTTTATAGAAACAGTGACATTTCATGATACATTTGTCAAAGTCCTGTGCCAGTTGATTAGTTTATAAGGCCCATATGCTAATGTGTAGTTATTTTTATATAATCAAACTTAGTCTGTTTGTGCTGCTTCTAAATACAATACAAACCCTACAGAAAACAAGTTAATAAACTGGTGATATATCAGGGGCTTTGTAAAAGAGTTTTCTGTGCTTGATATTTCTTACCTGCTTCAAGGCTGCTCTTCTAATGCACTGTTTCATACATAAGAATCCCTTTTAGAAATGAGGCAGAATTAATTCCAAAGCTTGGCATATCTGTGCAGGCTCAGCTTCCTCTGAGTTGTTTGATTGCAGAGAATTATGATCAAAATTCTCCATAATTCTCTCTGTTACAGAATGTGTAAATTTCTTTGTCCTCAACTGGCAGCAAGCTATAAAAGAAACCACCCTTAGATGTTATGTACTAGGGCTCCTAGTAGTCATGTCTGAAAGATGACAATAATGGCAGATGTTTCTAATCACCAACTCTTAATTTCAGTGTCCTGTAAGCTGACCTGTTTCTTTATCTCCAAAGTTTGTGTACGGGGATACAGCCGTCACTCAGATGACATTCCTGCGCCTCCTGTCCAAGGAAGCTTCCCAGAACATCACCTACCTTTGTAAAAACAGTGTTGGCTACATGGATGACCAGACCAAGAACCTGAAAAAAGCTGTGGTTCTGAAAGGGGCCAATGACCTGGAGATCAAGGCAGAGGGAAACAGCCGCTTCAGATACACTGTCCTGCACGACAGCTGCTCTGTAAGTGTGGGGCTGCTGCTGTTTGCTGGGGGGGAAAGGACTCTGGGGCCTGTTCACTTCTCTCTGGAATTAGGGAAAAAATTCATTCAAGGAAGTAATTAAAATGCTGCAGGATTTTATAATGAATTGTAGAAGTAACTGATCAAACAGGGATTTTGCTGTAATTCTAGCTTCACATAATAGAAGTCTGCGTTATTTAGAGGCTATTTGCAAATTCCTTCTTAGTGAGCATACTGAGACACACATCTTGGCATTTTGCATTTCCCAGTACTTGTTTAGCTCTGGCTGGAATCACACCCACTGGTGAGATAACCACAAACTTTTGTCTGCCAGATGGGCAAGATTATTGCAGCAGTACTGTGCAGGAAACTCACTGGTACTATGGCTGATCTGGAAAGGGAAACTCTCCAAAAAATTCTGTGGTGGGCACAGAAACCAGCAAGAGGTAGATTTTTCATGCTCAAAAGCAATTTCAGCCAAGACCAACATACTGGCAAATATTCCTAAATCTGATCTTGCACCTGAAATAAGTTACGTACTCTCTGTGCTTTAAAGCAAGCCCACAATTATGGGTGAAGCCACATATTATTGACACGTAGAGAGGAATGTCATAACATAAGAGAAAAATCAGCCCTGATGTGTCAGTCTGATAGATCTGCTCCTTAGAGACATTTCAAAATATAATGACATAAAATGACACAGGCTGGTTTTGACGTGAGCTCTGACCTGATTTTTCTTTTTTTTGTTCTTCTTTTCCCCTCTAGAAACGCAATGGGAATGTGGGCAAGACAGTTTTTGAGTACAGAACGCAGAATGTGGCGCGCTTACCCATCATCGACATCGCTCCGGTGGACATTGGCAGCACCGACCAGGAGTTTGGAATTGAGATTGGCCCAGTTTGCTTTGTGTAAGAGCAAGGGGGGAATATAACACACTACCCAGCAACAGCAGCAATCAAACATGAACTTAGACTGATTGAAGTTAATCCTGAGACTCTTGAAGTAATGGCTGATATTGGATCAGCATTGTATATACAGCTCTTTCTAAACGCCCGGCCTCCTTTTCAATATTTATTTTATTTACAAACCTTCTGTTTTCAATGATTGAAACCAGCTTTTTAGCACAATTTTAAGAGGATTGATGACCACCTTCTAAAAGTAATATGAATCCTTTTCCTTGGTTTTGTTGCAAATTATTTTGACATTTCCAGATATTCAAAATAGATAGATTTAATGTGGAACTATGTAATGCTCTAATGATTATTTCTTTTGCTTTGATGTGTACTGAATAACAGAAAAGTAGAGCACTTTTGTGAACTGTTGGCTATATTTCAATCATACCTACTCCCTCTACCCCAGTTTGTGTTCCTGTGGTTGCCGTTCACAGAAATCTGTGTTTTTGTAGAAGAAAATCCCTTCAGATGAGATCATCTTAATTTGGCATTGTTTTTCTTGCACTTTTCTATGTAAGTCTGCTCAGAAGAGTATCCATAGCCATGGTTAATTTATGAAGTAAAAACATTACTGGGGTAAATATGAGTTTTCATTAGGAGTGTCCCATATCTTAACTTTTAAGGTTAGATTTCACTTCTCATCATGTATCTGTGTAATTCCATTAAATTAACCTTAATCTTCAGAATGTTTCTTAAACCCAATACTTGTTGATTTTCCAATATTTGCCCATCTAAGAAGCCATTACGTATCAAATTATACAGATGTGTTATATATGGTGCCAATTTCTATGCGTTGCAGACCATTCACATGTATACCAGACCAATTGTTAATAAAGAAAGTTTAGAAATTCCTTGGTTTTAGCTGGCATCCAGACATGCATCACCAATAATTTGACTTACTGACCTTGAGTTGTCAAGGCAGGAAAGTTCCATCGTTTCTTAGCATGAGCTACCTCATCTCTGGAAGTTGGGATGCAATTAATACTCCTGGTTTTATTTTAGATATTAAAAGGTGCTATGCTTCTGTTGTTATTTCAAGATAGGAGATAGGCAGGGCAAAAAAAAAAAAGCAACAAAGTGATGGTGCTAAATGACTCTCTAGAAGGCTGACGAAATAAAGATGCCTACTGTCAATGTCATGTTCAGAGCTTAGCTGTTAGGCTTACAGTGTTTGAGAGAACAATGTTACAGTGCATTTATTTGTTGGTCATTCAGTATATAGAATGTTTTGTACCTCCAACATGCTTTATTTTGTAAAGTATGTGGGTACAAACTTACTTAGGATTTTTGTTTCTTTACTGCATCTGTGCTCTCCACGTTTTTTTGTTTGTTCCTTAAAAAAAAAAAAATAAACAGCTGGGGCTCTCCCTAAAGAAAGTCATGCACATAGCTTTATTCATGTATCTTTGCAAAGCATTTAATTAAATACATGCTTCTTGCTATGTAAGTGGTTTCCTTTTTGTAAAACTCCTTCCAATGTGTTCATTCCATATCAGTTCATTCCCAGGAAATTAAAAATAGAAGTATTTAATTGTTGTTGGTTGCTGTTTGCATAAATCACTTGCAAGGCATTGTGAAATATTTTGAAGATAGGAGTATTTGTAAAGTACCTTCTTGTGTCAGTTTTTACAGGTAGGTGCCAGTTGTATGAAGGAAATCAGCAGGCCCAGAAAAACTGCCTAAATAATATTGTTTGAGACTCCAGAGAGAATTTTTATCAAGAATGAAATATGATTTGGCCAATTCCTGGTGGCAATGGGAGTTAACACTGATAGGAGGCTGCTCTGGACACGACATAAAGTTGCATTTGTAGTGAAGCAGGCAAGAATTTCTCTCCCTTTCCTCCTCCTGAAGGGGCAGGGCCTTTCCAGGTTCCCAGTTTGTCCAAACGTGTGTCCCTGCAGGTAAGGACTGGGAACTCGACAGGTCCATGCTGATGTTATCTGTTTGCTTTCACAGCCCACGCAGGAACTTTAGGATTTCTTTCTTACTGGCATGAAATAATTTCTATAAATATGTGTCTCAGGGGTTAACTTGCCATACTGGCTCCTAGACAAATTTTAGATGATAAAAATTTCGAGCTGCGTTGTGGCCAAGCAAATGTGACTGTGGATGTATCTCTACAGCACATTTATCCAGATGCACAAAATGAATAACATCTGGAGGATAGGTTTATGTTCTGAATTTACTTTTAGTCTCTTAATTTTAATCAACAGAATGGTATAACCCATGTTTGGTACAAATAGTTTGTAAGGTTGTTGAAGGAGAACAGTACTTGATTATGAAAAATACCTTTTCTTTTCAAGTCTCTCTTTGTATCTCCATATGAAGCGTGCAGCATTTCCTCAGCCAGATGTCTTGAGCACTGCAAAAGAGCCATCTGAGTAATATTTTGTAAAAACCAGGGCTGGAGAATCACTGAAGGAAAGTCTGCTTTGAAGTGCAAGCTCTCACGAGGAGTCTGTAATGCTTTTCTCTTCTCTTGGCTATGTTTAGAGCACCTTTTTATGCATTCCTCAAAGCACTCTAGAATCATATTAGGAAGGAAAAAACTAAAAAGTTTGTGTGGGAGGCATTTTCTTATCCAGGCAACATGCCATAGCCTCATGTAACTAAAGCTTTAATTTCATGAACCTAGAAAGAATGAGCTAATAATTTGTAATTTATGAAGCAGCATTAAGTAAATGTCAGCTACAACATTTAGTGGTCTGTCTTAGTGACAAATAGCTTCAGAAATGGTAGAAAAAAGGCACTTCAGTGTGATTAAAATAATAGAGAGTGGTTACAATAGTACAGTATCAGACACTGCATTTAGATTAAATTTGAGTCACAAAAGTTGGTTCTGTTTTCCTTAACTGACCTGTCCTCAGAGAGAAACAAACCCCAGGACTGCCAGCATTTACAGAAACCTCTTGGTTTCTCAAAAGCAGTAGTGCACTGTTTGTTTGGCCACCATTCATTAAAAACTTGTCTAGAAATTAAATTCCCAGAGTCCTTCCTTGCCTTCTGCAAGCTTCCTTTTAGCTGTGATAAATAACCAGCTCTGAGTTTTCAGCACTGAAAAGGGTCTGTAGAGCACCAGCAGTGCTACATGCAGTAGAAGAATGTGCCAAGCAACACAGAAACCCAACAAGGAAAATGTCATGGCATTACAACTAGAAAAAACAGCCAAAGCCCACAAAGCAGAGAGAAAATGGAAGATTTTTCTTCTCTATAAAGGCAAGTAAAGAGTTTAAAAATAGTTTAAGAGCAAAAAACACTTTTTCTTATTGTTGTAAAATAAGAGCTCCTATGGTTTTCTTTTATGTCCTGTAGCTGCCTGAGATTGAGCATAGTAATTGAACTGGTAAACACATAATCTATGGATATTTTAATTACTTTTGCAGGAAATGCAAGCTATACTGAAGATTTAATACATACTGGGAAGTTTTTTCTTGCTAAGTGAGGAGTCCAGAAAGAGTAAAGTAAATGCAAAAGGAAAAGCAAAACTAAATGGAAATGTAGAAATACTAATGAAGGAAAAAAGATTCCCTGCAAGTATGCAAATATAGAGAAAACAAGGTAAAAACCAGAGCATTAGATGGTTTCAAGGACCATGACAAAAGGTAAAACTAAATCAGCAGTTCAACAGCTGAAATACAAATGTCTTAGAAGCTGTGGACCCATAGACAAATTTTATTGTGAATTTGCTGCTTATTCCTGTGAGGCAATTATTGGACAATATCTTCAGAGATATTGTATATATTATATAAAAGAGAAAAAAATAGTTTATGCTTTTTCTAAAAACCAGAGGAGAAAAGGCACAATATGAGAGCCAATGGCCTGTGAAGAACTCAGGAGAGCCTGAGCAGATATTAAAACTGAAAAGTTTTATGGTATTGCATGACACCAGAGCTTGATTGCTGATCTGTCTGCTGTGCTCTTGGTATTACAGGTTTATCCTCTGCTAGGAGAAAGTCTGGAAAAGTACAAAGATATCAGCAACACTAGTTTGAGCAGGATGCTAGAGAGTCCATTTTTAACTCCCCCATCTTTTGTGCATTTCCTTGCTGGTAGAGTTAGAAGCCATTGTTCTATAAGCTCTGACTTAAGTTTTGTTATGTTCTCAATATCAGAGAGTGGTGCACTATCAAATTTTTCTACTGCAAAATTAGTAATCATTAGTAAATTGATTGAGATATTACTGTCTGTCCTCCAGAAAAGGCTGCAGCCTTATTTAGGGATGTTCGTGCAGAGAAAAAGAAAAAAAAATTAAACAAGTTTACATCTGCCAAAGCATCACAGCTGAGTGAAAAAATTGGATACAAACCCGACCAAGTATGACAAAAGCACATAATTCTAGAAATAATTTTGCATGTTTGGTATGGGGTGGTCTTCCCTGCCACAAGGGAACAGTACAATGACAGAAGGTGGTGATGTCTGCAGGAGCCAGCACTGTAATTCAGGAGCCTCTGCCCTCTGGGGAACAAGCTGAGTGACTCTACACAAAATCAGAGAAAGTCTGAGCATTTCCTTCTGCTGTACAGCTGGGGTTTAACCCAGCCCCACAGCACCAAACAGACACTTGCCTACTCCTCACTCTGCTCAGTGGGACAGGGAGGAGAATTGGGGGGGTAAAAAAACATAAGATTAATTGGATGACAGAAAAGTAAGTGGAAATAATGATAATAACAAAAGAATTCAAATATACAAACCAATTGCATAGAATGCAGCTGCTCACCACCCAGTGACCTATACCCAGCCAATTCCTGAGCAGTGGCCCCTGGCCAGTTTCCACCACAGATTTATGTGCTGAGGATGATTCCATATGGTCTGGAATGTCCCTTGGATCAGTTGAGACCAGCTGTCCTGGCTGTGTCATAGGACATACATAAGAAGCTGAGAAGGATTTCATGCAAGCACTGCTCAGCAACAGCATCAGTCTGCTAGCAGCAAGATTCTCACCCCAAACCCAGGGACAGTACTGAGAAGAAAATTAACTTTGTTGCAGCTGACATGTACCAGGTCAGCCATTTCCTGCAAGGAATTTTGATCCCTGCTTTATAGATGCACTCAAACTGAAAAGAGGAGTAAGTAGACTTTTCCAGGTACCTTGGATATAACAAATACAGTGAAGCTAAAATGCAAGTGACAATAGGATTATTTACAAAAGCCCTCAGAAAGAACATCTCCAGAACAGTCACCAGTGACCTTTCAATGACTGCCTTCTCAGTGGATGTGGACTCAACAAAATGTAAACTTTAATCCAGACATGTCCATGGCTAAGGGGTATAATGAAAGGAGAGAAAGTTTGGATAAGCATAGCTTTGCCAGATATAACTTCAGGATTTAAAAAAAAAAAAAAAAAAGAGATGAATGGCTTTCTCAGAGAGAGACAGCTCAAGCAAGAGGGGCTGCTGTGGTGGGGAAGCAGCAGTGTGGGTTACAGTCAGTCTTTCCAGACAACACTCTAGAGTGAAGGTGTTGCAGGATGAAGAGCAGTTGGGAAGAAAAGACCCACCAGGATTTTGTTCTGGTGGACTTCATTTACCCTGGAACAGCAATCTCTCAGTATAGTGTGAGCTACTTTTTGCTTTCTCCCAGTAAATAGGTAGGTAAAAACATGGAAAGCATCTCTTCATCTCCCAAATCTCAAAACCTGCAAAGTATCTTTCACTTCTACTACTTTAAACAGAAGTGTCTACAGATTTTTCTTAAGATCATAACAAGATCTAGTTGTGGGCATATGATTACAAGTGCATGTTGAAGTAAAATGTTAGATCATGATAAAAAAAATTATACACCACTGTAGCTTAAGATTTTTGCAACATTATATATTTCATTGCTCACATATCCAGAAGAGAGGCACTTGGTTTAAATGTGGAGTTTGCCAGACCCAGCTTCTTTTCTGGTGCAAGGAACTGGATATGACTTTTCACTGAACCATCAGGCTTTTGGTCTTGGTTGAAATGAGTATGAAATCTGTATTAAGAAACATTCTAATTTAATGACTACAATAATGGTCTCTTATTGCCATAAATAATAACCAGTCCTCCAAGATAACAAGTTTTCCAGCCTGTATGAATAACATGCACCTGACAAGGAACACTGGACCTTAGATTTTCCTAGTGAAGTTATCAGGACAGCCACAGCATAGCAAGGCACATGTTGGGAAGAACTTTCTCCTCTACTAATTCAAAATTCTTGTAGACAACTCTTCCTCCAAGTCACTGCCTGCAAATGGAGGCTTAATACTATTTAGCTGAAACCACAGCAAAAGAAGAGTTGCAAATTACACCCAATGCTTATTTAAAGGTTGATTTGACTTGTTTTAGGAGGGAAATTATTGACAATTTGCCAGCTTCCAGAAGACATGCCTAGCAGCTGCTCAAATCCAGAAACCATCATGAGCCCTCTCTTAAGTGCTGCTTTACCCTGCCCTGGCTTTAAGTGCCAAATTACTGCTGGGAGGGGTTAAAGCAGCTGCCAGCCATGGAGAAGCCTTGCCTGGCTCCCAGGTGAAGCTGAGGTACAGGTGTTTACAATTACCCACTGAGTTACAGGTGTTTACAATTTATTTGCCGTTAGGGCCTAATCAGGTAGCAGAGCTTTTCTCTTAGACAAGGGTTGGCTTGGATTGTTGTCATGTTCTGGGCTTCTTTACACATAATTTTTGTGAAAAATGAAAGAAATGGGGTGTTGCTGTAGACCCTGTGCCACAGACAATAGGAAGAAATCCACGTTCACTGGAGGAAAGGCTCTGGTGTCCTACAAAACAGCTCCATCCTAAGATGACAACTTGCAGTTAACTGGAAAGGCAAAGCTCCAAGGTAATATTAAAGCCTAAATTAGTGATATTTTAAAGTCATTGATGTGCCCTGAAAAATTCCTTGAGGAAGGGCTTTTCCCTCTCTCTTTTCCTGTCTCAGGGAGCCATGGGAATATGGTGCTGTGAAATAAATGAGATCAGAGTGAGAAGCTGTAGATCAGAATTAGGGATTTTTGTATCAATCTTATTACTGTGTGGGCAGCTTCCTTCCTTGTTTTTTCATGCCTCTCTTTCAGCCACGTGGAGTACAATATTTTCTTCTCTCCAAGGCAGTTTGAAATTTAAATGCTTGAAAGCAGGTGTTGGTGTTTTCATCTAGACCAGTCTGAGCAGTTCTGGAGGCTTAAAATGTAAGGAAGGCCAATGGAATTCATGGCTTCAGCCCTCTCTGTTTGTTCAATCCACAGCTTTTAGACTAACTGTGAAGAAAAATTTACATTTTTATGGGTTTTTCCCTCTATGGAGGCAAGTAAAAAAGTCTAAAGATGGATTAAGAGCAAAATACTATGATTTTTTTCTCCTACTGTAGGGTGAGGGCCTCTAGGTTTTTTTGCTCCTCTGTAGCTGCCTGAGACTGAGCATAGTAGCTATTAGATTTATAATATCTGGATATTTTAATTAATTTTTCTGGAAGTTGAGGCTATACTGGAGGCTTAATGTTCACAAGGCAGTTGACCTTGCTGAAAGAGGGTTCCAGGAAGACAGAGAGTAAAACAGCTGCAAAAGGAAAAGTTAAACTAAATGAAAATGTAAAAATGTTAATGAAGGAATAAAGATTCTCTGCAAGTATGCAAATCTCATAGAAAAGGTAAAAATGATGGTTAGACAATGTTGGTATTATAGCCTAAAAAATCACGACAAAAGGTAACAACCAGCAGTTCAATGGCTGAAATAGAAAATGCCAGAGAAACTGGGAATCCACAGATCCAAACAGTGTGTTTATGCTGGAAAGAAATACATAATCTTGGGTTATTGTGTCCAGTGCATCACAGTTTGTGTTCTGGGAGTTTAAAGGTTTTGTTGAAGGGTGTGATTTCAGTCAGATTCTGTGGAGTCCAGAATATCCACATGGAGCCTGTTCGGGCAGATTGCTACCTGAATACCAGAAAATTTAGACTGTTTTTAGCCTGCTTATTTTACCTGCTGTCATGCTATTCAGAGAGTCAGCCCATGTTAAAATCAGAGGTAATGCTTCATAGTGTTTGAAATAAATATGTAAGAAACATGAAGACTGTGATAAATTACAGCTGAGACTCACTGGTGTTAAACCCTGCCCCAAGGGAGAATTTGTGTGTACAAAAGGAACACCTTGAACAACAGATCAGATTTCTTGTGAAGCTGTTGTCATTCCTGTGAGCAATTGGACAATGTCTTTAGGAACAGTAAAAGAAATCTGCTTTTTCCACAAGCCAAAGAAGAGGACACTGGGTGGGGAATGGGTCACAGGTGTTTAAAATTTGCTTACAGGTAGGGTCTAATTAGATAGCAAAGCCCTTCTGTTGGAGAAAGGTTTGCTGGATTTCTGCCATGTTTTGGAGTGTTTTAAACATAATCTCAGCCAAAAAGAGTGTAGAAAGGAGATGTTGAAATAGTCCCTGTGCCAAGGACTCCAACAGGAGAAAAAGCTCTGGTGTCCTGAAAATGAGCTGCAGCTTCCGGTGATGACCTGTAACTAGAAAGGTGAAGTTTGAAGGCAATATTGAAATATAAATCAGTGATACTTTGTGTTCTTGGTATGATTCAGGCAAGTTTTTGTGGCAGGGTTTAGTTTGTTAGCATGTTTGGGGTTTTTTTTTTGGTAGGTGGGATTTTTTAGGGATTTTTTTGTGTGTTCTTTTTTGAGCAATGTTTTGGTTTTGTTGGGGTTTTGTTTTTGCATTTTGTGGTTATTATTGTTGTTTGTTTTTTTTCTTTTGCCCAAATAGTAATGTGGTGACATGAAAGAAAGTACAGATCTATGATAGCCATGGTAGCCTAACTAATGACTCTCTGAAATAATGAAATTTTTTATATTAAGTAAATATTTTGTGCTGGTCTTGGTCATTTCTTTGTGTTTTCTACAAGGTTCCAGAAAATCAACTTTCATTTGTAGACATTATTAATGGAGGACTTGATGAGTGTGTGTGCTTTAGAAAGTAGCCCCCAAAGTTTGAGTTTTAAGGTTGAGCCATTGTTCCAGGCCATCCACCCAGCCCCAGCAGCACTGGAGAGGGCAAAAGCTATTTTCTGCCATGGAGATTAGGGACAGGTGTTTCCAATGCATTTTTCCACCAGCCAGCATTCTTACCAGCTGCTTCTATAAAACTCCAATCAAAGGCTTCCTACCATGTAATTAATGTCAGATTAATATTATTGTGTACATGTAACTCGCATTTTCCATAAACAGTAGTTGATTTTCACCATCAAATGAGGAGGTTTCCTGTAAGAGCCAGTACTTTTTATGAATTGTTGGCATTTCTGCTATGTTGCATTAAGTACAGCCATGCTTGTGGTGATACGGCATTTGTGCTGTTAGGGTCTCCCCAGAGCCTCACTGTTTTTTCCTTCTGTGTGAGCATGTTCAAATTTGCAATGCCAAAGCAGGGCAGTGTCTTGGCTCAGTCCCACATCTGGTGAAATTTCTTAAAAAGCAGAATTTCTTGGCTCATTTGTCCTACTTGGGCTAATCAGACAGCATTCTCTGAGGACGCATATTGTCAGTTAAACTTTTAGGATTTTTTTTTTTTTTAATCCCTAATTTTTGTCATCTGATCTTGTTGTAGAGTGTCTTTAATGATCCTGGGCTGTGGAGCAATGTCTGGCTGTGCAATAATGTTGTGGGTGCAGGCTCTGGGCCTTGCTCCACAGGAAAGGCTGAGAGGCATCTTCCAGCACTTAACTGTGGGAGAGCTTTCCTAGCTTGGGCTCCTTGGGGCTGCTTAGTTCCTTCTTCTGGCCTCAAGCTTAGGCACTGCCAGACTATTTTTGCTCCTTAAATTTTTGCTAAGATCTGGGGATGACTGAGCTGTACAGCTCCCTTGGCCATAAAAAGTTGTACAGCTCCCTTGGCCATAAGATTTTCAAACTGTCAGCTTTGTCAAACTGCTGGTGTTTCTGGCCTGCCCTGTGTGAGCCTTAAGCTCTTTATTTAAGCTCTCCCTGAAAGGCTGGTAGCCTGTGGCTGCCTGGAGGCAGGTTTCTTGGAGGAGGGAGGGTTAAGATCTTCTATTTCTTCCAAACTGACCTGCCTTGCTGCATGGGCCCTCTTTGGATGTTTCAGTCACATCTGAACCCCTGCTGATAGAGAAGCCCACTGTGCTTGTAAACATGAGCCACTGGATGGAGGGGAGTAGAAAAAGCAAGAAAGAGAAAATTCCATACTAGTACACCATAAACTGCATCCCTTAGGACTACCAGGGCTTCCTTCAAACAGAGGAACTGATCTTTGAAAAATCATAGTGGTACCAGAGTTGTGTCCTGCCTTGTTCATTTGTTTGAACAAAGGTGCCAAAGAAGTCAGTTTTATGAAACAACAAGAAATTTTATTAAGATATTTTATTATGTGTCTCTGTAAGGAATAGACCAACAACCATATAAAAGCTTACAAAGATGGTTAACCTTCAACACTATAAATGTGTTAACGTGACAGAAGAAATTCACAATTTTGCATCTTTATTGACTTTTACAGAGTGAAGGGAGAAAATTCTCAACTATGACATGCCAATGATGATCTTTGACAGGAGACATTTAGAATTGCTTTAAATCCTTTACCTTTTTGTTTTTTTGAGCAAGTCAATAACCCTGACTTGCAGAGTTAGGAGTGAAAAATACATTAGCACCATCATTAATCTTTTACACTTCCCTAATTTTAGTGGTCTTGACCAGCAATGACAGGAAAGTAGAGAAGCACCTTTGACAACAGAATACAATCCAACAATAAAATTATGGTGACTACTGACATTAAGGTATTAAACTCTTAAGATAAACTGTACCTTTCACAGCTAATCAGTACAGAAATAGACAATTTTGTACCAAATGAATCCACGGAATTGACCACTGGGTCCAATGCATTTTGATTGATTTGATTTTTGGTTTGACTCATCAGACACATCCCAGTTTCTGTCCATGTTGAGGTAGTTGAAACAGGGAGGTCGTTCTAGCTTTATGGACTGCATCTTGGAAAGAAGGGTAAACTTTGGTACTGGGAGCAATCAGTGCTTTGTAAATTGGCTAACATTCAACTAATAGAACACAGTGTTGTTTTATTAAGTGTTGAAGTTTTATTATAGCACCACGGAGACATGTTTCGAAGATGGAATTTGGTAAAAAAAATAGAGCAAAAAAAAAAAAGCATTTTTACTGTATTTTGTGTAATAGCAAAAAAAACCAATAACCCTTGATATCAAATTGATTTTTCCCCCAGAAATTTTGTTAATAAATAACTGGGATACAGATGGGCACCTGTACTAGCTGAAACAAAGGAGCACAGTTGGAGTGTGAATCTGTTTGCTGGGGTTTCAGAAAAAGCGGGCTCTTTGATTTATAAGAAGCAGACTGGGCCAATGTCCACGCCAAATTCCTGATCAGGACCACCAATATCTAATGGTGCAATGTCAACCACCGGCAACCTCATCGTCTTGCGCGTCCTGTATTCGAAAACTGTTCTACCCCACTCACCAGTGTGTTTCTGTGAAGGAAAAAAAAATAAAATGTTAGGGACACAAGTGCTGGCCTTCGTGGCAGTCACCCCACAGGTTTCAGATTTCCTATGTCTGTAATAACAAACCCTCTCCATCTTCTGAAAACTGGTTGTCATCTCTGTGGAAATGAGCCCAGCGGGAGAATTTGTGGACAGCGTTAGTGTTGTCCATTTGTTACTGAAAAGGCTGCAGGTGCTGCAGCATGCTCAGGGATGGTCCTGCTCCCCTCCAGTACTTTCTGCTGCACTGACAAGGCACAGGGAAGCAATGCTGGATCTGGAAAATGACTGTGTTTAGCCCTTCCCATAAACATATACCACGGCTTCAACCAGTGAGCCTTGGTTTGGCATGATTAGTTTCAGAATTGAATCAAAACTTGGTGACTCTGGCTTCCCTGTCACTGACCCTAAAGCAAGGAGATTCCTGTAAAGCAAAATTTAAATGGAAGGGCACCTCTCTTCCTACAGTTGCTACAGGAAAGACATTTCTAGTGTACAGAATCTGAGTTCCCCCTACTAGCTGTAGCTGTGTCCTTTCCTTACTAAGGCCATGCAAAGCTCTCTCCTCCTTTATTATGAGTCTAGTCCTCTAGAGGGAATTTTATTTATTAACTACAGCACTAAATTCCTGTTTACTTACAGTGCAGCCATCTTCCAGAACAGCATATGTGAATTTGCTGTTTCCTTCAGCCTTGATCTCACTTTCTGTAGAGCTCATCAGTTTCAGAGCTTTTTTGACGTTGCCACTGTCGTGGTCCATGTAGGCAATGCTGTTCTTGCAGTGGTAGGTGATGTTCTGGGAGGCACGGCTGGAGAGGATGCGCAGGAAGGCCAGCTGAACTTCAGACACATCCTCTGGAAGCTCAGGATCTCCATAGCTGAACTGCAGAGTACCAACACAGGCAAGAGAGTTTGTTCAATCATGTCTAGGGTCAGTCCACATCATGATTTTTTCACATACTGTCTCATCCAGTTTAATTTCACAATTAGTTTTTAGTACGTTGTGATGCACAACTGTGCCCATTTCTCACCTGGAAGCCTCCATTCATGGACTCTCCAAACCAAACGTGTTTCTTTCCACTGTTTGCACTGGTCCACCAGTTTTTCTTTGGCACAGTCCTGGGGTTAGCATTGAGACAGGTCTCACCAGTTTCCATATTGCAGTAGACTTTAATAGCATCCATCTTGCAGCCTTGGTTGGGATCAACCCAGTACTCTCCTAGAGGCGAGGAAAAATGTTAAGGGGCTCAGTGTACTTGGAGAAGAATCTGACTGCATGATGGTAAACCTTATTTCTATGCCAGATTTCTGAGCCAAATCAGGAAATGTATTAATTTTGACAGAAGAGATGCCACAGAAAATAAGATGATATAAAAAGATACTGAGCTCATGTGAATTCTGTAAGGGGACTGAAATTTGGAATAAATTTAGAACTTTTAACATTTTTTTTCCCTTAAAATTGTTTAAACATATGTTCACTTCCAAAGAGTGGAGTTGAAGGCAAATATATATTCTGTGGAAATACATAGTTAATTAATATTTAAAATTGTTTTTATATTTTGCATCTTTTTCATGACATTTGTTTGAAAAAAGGTCAGATTTTTATGGAAGAGATCCGCATTTAAATACTCAAAGTTAGAAAAACTGAAAAACCAAAACAATCCCCAAGACCTGCTACCATTGGTGAAAATAAAATCTAAACATACCACTCTTGAGCTCGGGATGGCAGAATTTCAGGTCTCGGCAGTTGCGAGCTGGATTCTTCCGGGACCCATCAGGACTAATGATGTTTTCAATCTGGTTGTTAATTGATTTCATTGAAGAGATGATGTCACCCAGATTGATGTCGTTTTCCTTGGGCTCATCTCGATATTCGTACCCATAGGAAACTGGACCTTTCTCACCAGCACCCAGGGCAGCTGCACCACCACAACATGGACCAGGAGGACCAGCTGGACCAGGAAGACCAGGCTGCCCTGGTGGACCCTAAAAAATGGTGAACACATTAAAACTAAAAGTCTGTGTGGGACCGAGTCTTAAAGAAATGAGAATTCTTACACAAATATTTAGTTTACTAATTCATTAATTAAACAGATATATAAACATCTGTTAGATTTTTCAGGCCTTTATGTTCTTAAAACTGTTTTTTTTTAACCCTCATTTTTTCAAGTTTGAGTGTCTTTATGTCTGGGCTTTGAGAAGGAACCCTTTCCACTAAAATCCATAGAATGATAATTTCTTGGCTTTAGGAGGTGACTGTGATAGCGACACCTTTGCAGCTCTGGCCTCTCTAGAGTAGTCTAGGAACCCATTCCATGGCTTCCCAGAGTCAAGGAGAGCCTGTGCTCTGCAGCAAAGATGAGATTCCATCACACACAGAAAAGTCAGGATCAGCCAAGACCAACACAGCGCCCGGTGCATCAAGAATTGCACTACACTGCAAACCAGCTGCATGCTCTTGGACTTAGCCTTGGTAGACCTGCCACAAAACTTCCCCATGAAACACAGAGCTTCTGAGGGAGATATTTAAAGAGTTGAGCATCCTATGTTTCATGAATGTTCCCAATCTTCACGTGTGAGTTTGCACTGTTGACTTACGGCGGGGCCGCTTTCGCCTCTGGTACCGCGGGGGCCGGGAGGACCAATGGGGCCCGGGTAGCCACTGGTGCCATCTTTTCCAGGTGGTCCAGCTGGTCCTGGGGGACCCTAGAGCAACGGAGAACACAAACAATATGGTCAAAACAGTTTATCAGATAATTCAGAAATACTTTGTGAGGTATTTCAAATATTTCTGTATGATTTATCAGGTGTTTTTCTTCAGCTGCTGCCGGTTAAGATGGCCAATTAAAATTTATGTCTGTATCAATGTATATATAAATGAAACAGTCTGAATTTTCCTTGTAGTTAGGCTGAGCTAGGAGTTTTTCTTACCCTTGCACCTGAAGCTCCTGGACCTCCAATTGCACCTTGTGGACCAAGGGGACCCTATGAAAAAATGATAATTCAGTCATACACCTCCTGGTAAGATCTTGCAACTAGCTGGATACGCCTTAAATAAAAACAATGAAAACATCTTCAACATTAAACAAAACACATCCTTAGAAAAAAGCTATATTGGATATGAGAGAATGGTGGCCATTTTATAATCAGAAAAAAATATTGAATGCTCTCTAATGTGTTTTCATATAGAGATGTGTTATCCAAACTGCAAGAAAGCCAACTGACACCAAAGAGCTTTGAACTCTTATATTCATAAGAATATGTAGCTATAGCCAAAATGCTGCAGTTTTAATAATATTACCATTAAAGAATGTTATTTAAATACTCTGACAAACATTCATGATTTCAAATACATTTACAAATTTGGTCTGTGTGTGCCCTGCAAAGAACTAAGCCATTTGTTGAAAAGTTATCGATGAGCAAATGAGAATTTATCAATTTTTTTCTCATGCTGTATGTTAGACTCCAGGTTCTATTGTGTGGTTGAATAGGTTGATATTGGTGCCATTTTTGGTATGTTTATTGAGTGAGCTTTGGTTTCTTGATTCTCACTTGTATCATGAGAAGTATTTGTAGGTTTTTTCCAGAATTAATCCCTTCTTAAACCTTTACTGGCCATAAATATCTATGGCATGCCTGTCTATTCTTGTCCTTCAGTTCTCTTAGTTATGTTCAAATGGTAATATTTGTTTACAATTCTGTAGTTTACAATTTCCTGCCCATTTTGCTCCAGTATTACTTTCTATAAAAGATACGTGGCAGAAGAGAGGTATTTGGACTCTGAGTAGCTTCAGTTGTCTGCCTAGGATGGGTTTCTAACAGACACAGACATTTCAACCCCTACTTTTCTCTTTCCTAATTAAATCAGGAATAGCCTGATTATATCATAAATGAATATATAAGAAGTTTTTATTGGAAGCGTTGCAGTGAACTCATCTTTACTTCCTAACAGTTTCTTCCAGTTCTTTAATTATGCTTACGTCAGGTTGAGTCAGGGAATCTGGATTTTGAAACATCTGACAATCAAATTTACATAGATTCCCATCAAATTAGCTAAGGTTAATTAGGTACCTGGG
The DNA here is from genome assembly GCA_013397245.1 of Thryothorus ludovicianus. Taxonomy (NCBI): domain Eukaryota; kingdom Metazoa; phylum Chordata; class Aves; order Passeriformes; family Certhiidae; genus Thryothorus; species Thryothorus ludovicianus. The sequence goes on along the minus strand of VZTB01015530.1, from coordinate 905,384 downwards.
GCCTCAACACAGAAATTAAGATCAGCTGTAATTCCCAAACCAATGCAAAATACTCACAGGAGGACCAGGGAGACCAGGGGTACCAGGAAACCCTCTGTGACCCTTTATGCCAGTGCTGCCTCGCTCACCAGGTTCACCTTTATCACCACGAGGACCTTGAGGGCCCTGTAAGAGTAGATTTGCAATAAAAAGAAGACAGGAGGCGATAAGAGCATTGCCCATCTACCAGGAAATAGTGAATGGATGACATCACAAATACTTTAGATATGACTTACGGCAGGACCACGAGCACCAGCAGGACCAGTAGAGCCAGGAGGGCCAGGTGGACCCTGTGACATGGTGAGAATGAGAAGGTATGGGTCACTTGGAACTGCCTAGCCCTCCTCTTTATTTATTTATAAGCTGTATGTCCACATACAGCAGGTGCTGGGAAATAAGGGGAAGCTCCACACACGCTAGAATCAGCAGGAGTCCTGGCCAGGCTGGTTTTGTACCAATGTCAGCCTTTCTCAGCTGCCTGTAGGCCCTGATCTGCACACAGGCACCACAGCCCTTCTTCCCTCTCTTGGTGAGGTGCTCAGAGCTCACTGTGCTGCTGTCAGCACCCCTGAGAAATAACTTGAGGGCTTCCAAGTTACTCCCTTAGTTTAAATAAATAACACATTGCTGGTGCTGTATGAGCACCAGATGGGATGGAAATCAGGACAGGGCCTGGTGGGATGATGTGCTTTTTGGCATCCTATGGAGTTTATGGATTTTGAGCTTAATTTAGATAAGTTGTCAGAACATAAAATTCAGAGATGTCTCTCCCCTGGATATTCTTATAGAACAGGTCCTCGATGTCAAGAAACTCTGGCAGTAACAAATGTGACTCTTCAAAACTCCCTCTCTATTCCTGCATGAAATGGACTTTGCATAGGGAGGGTATGTAAGGAAGCAGTAACAGATTCACTTTAGTCTTACCTGAAATCCTCTTTCACCAGACTTTCCAGGTGCACCAGCATTACCTGCAGGCCCAGGGTGGCCAGGGGGCCCTGGAGGGCCAGGAGAGCCACTTTCACCACGGTCACCCTGCAGATAGTAATGGATATTAAATATCATGTTTTATAGAAGTCAATATAAGGAGTATATTCAGTGCAGCTCAGGGGGTTCAAGGGAAAAATTACATAGCAATACATTAACATATATTGCCATGTAGTTCATGTCTCATTTATTGGGAAATCTGAGGATATTGGTGATTTCTTACTTTGCCTCCTGGGGATCCGTCACGTCCAGGCAAGCCATCAGAGCCAGGGTTACCCTGCAAAACAGAATGGCCCAGTTTGTTCATAAACTGCAGTAGACAGCTTGTTTCCCAGTAAGCTTGAACAATGCCCATCAAAGAGAGAGTTTTCAAGAAGGAAGAGCTCCTGGAGGTGGAGTGGCTCCTAAAAGACCTGCATTATTCTGTAGGCAGTGCAGTCTCCTGTTCCAAGCGAGGCAGATGGTGTCTCCAGGCAGTGAAGGGGATGGCAGGGACAGGAGGCTCCACATTACAGGAGTGCAGAATCTGCCCAGCTCTTGAGGGAAGCCTTGTGAACCCCAAAGCATATTTGCTCCCAGAGTCTCCCGTTTGTAACTCCCAAGCCAGCAGGGAAATCCCATCCACTCACATCTCTGCCAGGCTCTCCAGGTAAGCCTCTTTGTCCAATAGGACCCTGGGGACCAGGAGCACCACGTTCTCCTGGGATACCGTTGGTGCCAGGTTTGCCATCTTCACCCTGAGCAAAAGGGGAAAGGATTCCATTGCAGGTAATGTTCTTAGGAGACACCAGTGTATTTTGCACCTTATTAACTAGGCAGGGATTTTGAAGGCGACCTAATGAAGTGATGGGCCAGTATGGCTTTGCTGGTTGTGAATACACAAATCAAGAGATAAAAACTTGGCCAAGCTGATTTCTGTTAATTGCTGGTAATACTCATGCAAGGCCATTGAATGTTCCTCATTAATTGAGAACTAATAAATAATAAACAGGTGTGTCTCTTCTTATGTGCCCAAAAACTGTGGCCAAGCAGTTAACCAAAAAATGCTGGTCTATCACTGTATTAGTGATAAAATACAAACCAGTCCTCACCTCACCTTTTCTGAAGGGAGGTGAGGGTACTTTTCTGCTTGCGTCATAATACTTAAGTAAGAAACATATTAAGAATTAAGCAAGGGTAAACAACTAGTGGTAGGAGAGACTGTGACTTGGATCTTGTACCAGGGAGAGGTTACAGTCTCCTCCTTGTGACCCTCCCAAAGTGTGTGAAGTGGGTAATACACTCCTAGATAGATAATATATATAATAGAATTTTAAAGACAATCTTGCATCCCACCCACAGCAGCTGGATACCAGACATTTTAAAGCCTGATCTCGTGCACAAATAACTGTAAATTCTCTCATCTCTGGACTAAAAACCATTAACCCTCCCAACACCTCCAACACATTCATTACTTTCTGTGTCTCTAAGCTATTTTTAGCCCTTTTAGCATCTCCAGGCTGTTTTAGCAGCTGGGTTGGGGCTGTAGCTGCAGTGCAGGGCTCTCACCTTGGCCCCTGCCATCCCGGGCGGGCCGCTGGGGCCGCGCAGCCCCGGCAGCCCCGTGTTCCCCCGGCCGCCGACGATGCCTTGAGGACCTGGCTCGCCCGGAGCCCCCTGTTTGAGAAAAGGTCACCTCAGTCAGTGGGGGCATCTGGAGCGCTCCACAGGAAGCTGCTTGCTCTGGACAGACACAGTCCCTGTCTCCTGGCTGAAGGGATGCTTACCCTTTCTCCTCGTGCTCCTGGGGGCCCTTTCTCCCCCGGTGCGCCGGGCTCACCTCGGATTCCAGCAGGTCCCGGGCCTCCAGGAGCACCGGAACTCCCGGGAGGGCCAGGAGGGCCATCCTTGCCCGCAGGCCCTGCGTTACCAGGGGGACCTGGGCTGCCCTAGAAAGAGTTTTGAGAAGGAAAGTGTGAGCTGCACACGTGCACTGGTATTGCTCTCATGAAAGCTGGCCAGACCCGAGTCATTGCCTGAAGGCACATTTAGGGTCTGACCCCGTGCTCCCAAATTTGATCTGGTGCTGTAAGAGAATCCTTTCACTTATCACTTGCACAACTGGTGTACTTTATCCCTGCTGTCTGGACATACACCTGCACATTTGGGATGCCCAGTGCCTGGAATGCATCTAACACAGGGTACACATTCCTTACTCATGGCTCTACCACAGAAGTTGGAAATAGGAGTAGGCCCTTCTTCTTTCTTGAGTCACTCCTGCCATATGCCTTTAATAAGGTGTCTTGGACATGTGCAGAATGAAATGCCTTTCATTACAATCTTAGCTGAGCCAAAGAATGGAAAGAATTGCATTGACTTTATTGGTACCTTGATTAAAATCCTTTGTTTTCTATTCCATACCATAAGGAGGGTAAACTCATTTTTGCAGATTTTTTCCTGAAGTACAACCATCATATACAGAATGTTTTTGCACAATATATTTTAATATATTACTGTATGTCTAAATGTATCCACAAAGTGAGACTAAAAGAAAAGGGGGATAAACCAACTTACATTGTTACCAGGGGGACCAGGTAGACCACGAGCACCAGGGAAACCAGCAGCACCCTAGAACAGACCCATACTTTTAGTTGTCATTTTCTGAAGACTGGAAAAACAGGAACAAATTGATGTTTACACACCTGCTGAGTTTAAATTATAGTCATGTTTTGTTAGAAACCTGAATTAAATGTCCTGAAATGGAACAAGAAGTCACAATTTTTAAATATTTTTTTTCTTTGCAAGGGGTGATCACATATTCTCCTCAAACTTTGGTTAATGGGTTTTGAGAAAGTTGGCAAAGATGGCAAGTAAATAAAATAACTGTTGAGATAAGCCATTACAGAGCTTTGGGTCACTGTGTCAAAAGCTGTTTTGGCACCTTATTTATATTAAAATCAATGTAATCCAGATCATTAAAGCCTTCAACTTTAATTACTCCTTCTAGAACACATTAAATAATCTTGAACAGCCAATACTGAAGGCATTGACATTCTTATCTTTCATTTACATCACTTTTGTTGTAATAGATAGAGTCATTTAGCAGTGACTATATTGAAGAGGTACTCACAGGCCCGCCAGGAGATCCACGGTCTCCTTTGATTCCTTGGGGACCAGGTGGGCCCTGAATGGAAGGAAGAAAAAAAAAGCAAATGATTTGATAAAGATTAAAGCTATAGGAAGTGCCAATCAGTTCCAGGCAGCTCATCTCCTTGCGCTCAGCCTGGGGCTGAGGGGTGCTGAGGAAACCAAGCAAAAGGAGCAGCAAACACTCACTGGGGCACCAGGGCCACCCTGTGGACCCGCTGCTCCAGGGGGTCCGGCCTCTCCTCGCAGACCAGGGGGGCCTCTTTCTCCTTTCCCACCAGGCTCTCCATTTTGGCCCTGTAGAAAAATTATATTGTTGTATTACCACTCAAAGAAGCAGGTGATACTGTGACAAGGAACTCTTCTGAAGGGAATTTGAATATTAAATTAAGTGTGAATGCAGTTGAACTCTGCTGCCTTACCAGTGCAGGGGGGCAAGGACAAAGCCATGTTGCCCTATGTGTTCATGAGTACAGGAAGAGTAGTGTGGACACTTACTGGGGCTCCAGGGAAGCCAGCAGGCCCAGGAAGACCTTGTTCTCCTCGTTCACCCTATGGAAAATCACAGGTCAGCAATGGAAGGTGTTAGAAAGATAAATTTCACTTTAAAAGTTAGAGGATACTGATATTAAGGCTGCTAAAGTTTCTTTGTCTTACCAGACTTTGGAGGAAAAACCCCAAACATCTGATCCAAACCAACTGTTGCTCTAAATTATAAACACAGCTGCTCAGGAATTATCTGATAATTAGCTGAAATGTGGTAAACTTAACTCAGCTACTGTATAAACCCTGAGCACAATCCATGGTGTTCAGCTGAGACCCCAAAGTGTTAAATATATTAAAAAAAGGGTATGTTTAAAAGTTTACTCAACTTTAAATCAAGATGGACATGACTGTTGCTCACGCTCTTGCCTTGCCCTGTCATCACAGCCCTCTGACCCCTCTGCAGTGTAAAAAGCCCTGAAATTTCTGAAGCCTTTAGCACTAATAAATCCCCAGAGCCAACAGGAGCTGAATGTGCTTAGTTTATGTACAACCCAAGCCACGTGTCTTGCTGATAGGTTTGGTGCAGCAATGTCTACACCAGGCAAGACGAGCCATGGGGGAGTTATAGAGCAAGGAAAATTCTGTCACTTACAGGACCTCCACGGGAACCCATCGGGCCAGGGGCTCCTGCTGGGCCAGTCTCCCCCTGCAAGGGACAAGCATGGTCACGGGGTGTCTGTCTTCTTGCCCTGAGACAGCCACCCCTGGCACTCTCTACAGCTCAAACCCCACTGGGAGGATGCTTTACCTTATCTCCAGGTGGGCCAGCAGGACCAGGAGGACCAATGGGACCTACATTGCCCTAAACAATTGGAAAATTAGAAAATATAATTTGTATCAAAATATGACAATGTTAACTCCTCTGTCTTGATCAACAGCGTTTGTGTTTCAGTGTAAACAGATTGCCAAAGATACTTAAATGAAGCCAGTGCACAGTGCAAAAGTGAATTTGCACACCATGTTTTGGAGTGATGCTCTGAAATCACAGCATTTTGCAGTGTGAGAGATCTCCAACTCAGTGATTCACCCAAAACCTATTCCAAAACCACCTGAAAGTAATGTCTCTTTCAATGGTATACAATAAAAGTGACCTGTTGCCATAATTTTCAGACAGATATTTGATCCACATTTCTTTAGTACATATCCAGCATCTCCTGACTAGCTCCCTGACTTATTTCTTTCTTGAAAATTTAATGTGTGCCTTATGGTCTGAAATAAATTTTTTATCTTTCTTCCAACTCAACCAAGCTTCATTTCTACATTTGTCATCTCTCATTAATTTCATGTATATACTGCCTGAAGGTAGGGATTTGATAGATGTATATATTTAAAGTGTCTGTTTTATGCGTATTTGCTATAGAGATGTATAAATATATCATATTTAGTTACCTGTAGGACAACTCTGTAGGAGAATATTTACTATTGATGTCTTCTTGTGATTCATTATAATGATAGATTTTCTCTTTCTTTTTCATATATTTTCTTTTTTTTCATATCTTTCGTATTTTTTCTATAGGTAGATTTTCTCTTTCATATGATTTCTTTCCCTCTAAAACATTGTCCCAGTCAACTACAATCTTTCTCAAAAGAACTCCATTTCATTTACCCAAGGAGTGGCAATCACAAAAACTAGTATAAGGGCTAATTTAGTTTACAAACCCAGTTTTGCACTGCTGGAATGAAACACAATGAGATTACAACTTCAGCTGTCCTAGACAGTATTATTCACTGTGAGGTTAGTCATGTTCTAGGAGCTGGCTGTGTAAAGGTGATGGATAAACTGTTGGATGTCTAAAATACTCACTCTCTCTCCTCTTGCCCCAGGAAGGCCATCAGCACCTTTACCACCAGGCTCTCCCTAGGAAGTTTAAGACAAAAAAGCCATGAACAAAAAGGAAGCATGAGATGAGCCTAAATGGGGGGAAGGATCCCTCAACAGCCAGATTTCCTTAATGAAACAGGATGGCATTATTCCCAGTACTCAGCATCAGATACTACATTCTTAGATGAGGAAAAAACCCCAAATTGATTAAAAATGTAGTCTAGATGAAATTGTCTTCTCATGTATGAAACACTCTCATCATTAATTAGATTCATTAGAACTGTTTTGATATACCCATCCCCCAAGACATCCAGTGCAGCAAAATATCTATCTTACCTCCTAACTGAGGGAGAACCCTTATATTTTTCAATATCTAGGACCCACATCCAATTGCTTAATCAACAGTTCTGCTACACAATCTGCACCTCTCAAATCAGGCCAAAGTGAAGATGTGAGCAAACCCAGCACCTTGTGGGGTGCTAACATTAAATTAGCACAAAATCAAAAGACTGTGTGGGTTACCCTCTCCCCTTTTGGTCCAGGGCTTCCAGAAGCTCCTCTTTCTCCTGGCATTCCCTGTAAGCCAGGCGGTCCTGTGCCTCCAGAGGGACCAGGTGGGCCAGGAGGACCCTAAGGAGTAACAAAAAATAATTAGAACAAACAAAATTAACACAAAGAGCAGAAGAATAGCAGAAAAGGAAGGAATTCTGTGGGTACCTTGGCACCTTCTGTGCCAGCAGGACCAGGTCCACCTCTTGTTCCAGGAGGTCCTGGAGGACCTTGTGGACCACGTTCTCCTGGGATACCATTTTCACCCTGTGACAAAAAACGTGTTACTCTTTGTTTTCAGGCTCATAGTTTGTTAATTCGTTTATGTTATAAAATTTGATTTATAATTTACCTTTGGGCCTGGGAATCCAGGTCCTCCAATATCACCTTTTGGCCCCTGGTTATGAGAAAATAAATGTAAGTTATCCATGAACTTTACTTAGTACATCTGCATTGTGGTTAGCATTCTCTTTCTCTCCTCCATTCCCCAAATCAGACTTTGCTGCTCTGAGGAGAGTTGAGAGCTGTCTGAGTTTGAAAATATAATTTAGAGAGAGCTTCCCATTAATTTTTTGTTGCTTAAAAACCAAAGAATTACTACTTACTGGTTCTCCAGGCTTTCCATTCTCTCCAGCTGGTCCTGGTCCACCAGGCAATCCCTATATGAAGGAACAGTATTATCCATGTCACACAGATAAAGTTATGCATTTTCCATCTTCAGATATTTGGTTTTGACACAAAGATGTGTGGCCAGCTCATTCCAATCCTTCAGGAAGAAGGTGCCAATTTGATGGCTGTAGGGTTTAGGTGACACAATCTCAGCTAACCATCTAGTTTGCAATGCTCTACGATGCAGTAACTTTTGTCAAGTGGTTGATCTGTTATATTCTATTATATCCAGAATATGATGATGTCTGGCACTTCAATGTAAATGTTCAGATGCCTATATCTATTTATTTTTGAAAAAATGTTGTGTGCTTGTGGTAGTCTATTAAAAAGAATTAGAAAGCAAAAAACACACAGCACCTGGAGGCCAGGTGGGCCTGCTGCTCCTGGTTCTCCTCTCTCCCCAGAAGCACCCTAGAACCAAACAAATGAGGAAGAAAATCCATGAACTTGCCTGAGGACACTTCAACATGTAAACAGCTCCACACCACCTCTAATCTACCTCTCCTTACTGTGACCTGATGATGACATTGCACAAGCTCAAAAACTAATTAATGTGTTTGGGTGTTATGGTATTTGCTTTTTTCACTCCAACTCTTAGATGTGATTCAGCAGACACACTTTAACTTGATAGGAGTTTGAAATGCCATAAACATTAAAGGGAGCAATAATGCACTTCTGCTGGAAAAGATCAAGAACACTAAATTGACTTTTCATTTCAATCTGCACAATTTCAGTCAGGTATGCCTGACTCAAGTTCCTCCCACCAAAGTTTTGAATATCCGTTCGTTAAAATAATGGTAAAGAAGAGCTCTTTTATTTGTCTTCATAAAAGGAGATTTCCTTATATCATTAAAAATATTTTCCTTCCACTAAATTCCCAGTGTCCATCTGTAGCTGCCAGACCCCTGATTGTTGCCTCGGATGGGCCCACCACACTTACAGTAGGTCCTGGAGGACCTGGAAGGCCAACATCACCATTCTTCCCAGCAAGACCCTATTCAAAGACAAAATTAGGCTATGGTCAGAGAGTGATGCCATTTTTGTAAGACTCATCAATTTATTATTAATATTGTGTCATTATTAAAGGAAATATTAGCAAAACTTACAGGCGGTCCAGGTGGTCCACCAGGGCCTCTTTCTCCATTCTTGCCTGGTGCACCCTTACAAAAAACAAAGACTACATGTGAAATATTTGTTTTTGGTCAGTGGACAAATGTCTAAAGCAGCAGCATGAGATAGCCCCACTATGGAGCAATTTAGTTTAACACTTGACTCATCAAGCATCAGCACAGAAGAGGAGAAGTCCCACTCACCTCATTGCCCTTAGGACCAGGGAAACCCATCACACCTGGCTGGCCACGTGGGCCTGGAGGGCCAGGGGGGCCAGAGCGTCCGGATTCACCCTGATTGCCCTGGGATAAGCAAAAAAGGAAAGACATGGCATCTGTGAGGTGAAATAAAACAGTTCCCAGGACTCATTAAACATTGAGAGAGGGGGAGACACTGTTCAAAGCTCATTATGTTTTATACTGTAACTCATATCCCATCTACTCTGTGTTTTTCACAGTACAAAACAACAGCTTGCAGGCTGCTGTTACAATGATACAGCTTAAAAAGTGCTCTGGCAGTTGAAGCAAACAGAGAGGAGACAATTAATCTGGCTGTGGTAACAGCCTGTCATGGGGACACGGTGGGATGAGGGTAAGGTTGGGTCAGCAGGAGGACTAGCATAAAATATTTGCACAATGTACATACGGGAGGGCCAGGTTTCCCATCACTTCCAGGGCTTCCTGGAATTCCGGGCAGGCCCTGCAAATTGAAGAAAAAAAAAAGAATGTTATGCTTCAGTTTAAAATGTACATTAGTAATTTTCAATTCATAAATGTAAATATGTAAAAAACTGCTTGCTTGTTATCATCCACTTTAATAAAGATTGTCTTCCCATTTCCTTCATCCCATGAAAGGTGAAAACTGGAGAAAGCAAGCAAATTCTGTCATGGGTTTACTGTTTTTTCTGAGAGTTGTATATAAACAAGACACCAGACAGTAATCAACTAGCACAAAAACTTTCTTTCATTATGTGGGAAGAAAATTATATTTAGATGGAAAAAAAAGGGAATTAATTCTGGCTACACACCTTCACCTGGAAGAAACACAATGTGCAACACTTTTTCATTAACTTGCTTAAATTTCTATATTTTATTTTTGTTGTATTTTAAATAGTTCATTTTTCTTGCCAATAAAATCTCATTTAGCTCCCAGAGGCCTGCAGCTGGGCTTTTGAATCTCAATATATTTGTTGTCTGGAGTTGCTAATTGTTAGTACAGCTCCCAGAATGCTGCTCCATGTACACTTAGACCTTGTCACATTCTGCCAGTATTACACAAAAGGCCATCTCTGAAATCTTACTGATATGTACTGTAAAAAAATGACAAATGACCAACAGCTTACTTGCTTTAATTACAAATAAGCCAAAAATATAACACTTATGTATATTGAAATGCTTAAATTAATGTCCGATTTAATTATTTCAACATTTAAGTCTATTTACATAATAGTTAAAATAGGAACATATTGAAATAAAACCCCTAGGGTTAGAATTTGCTGCAAATTGAAGAGCTAATGCTGAAAGTCATGCAGTGCTAACTCCTACTAAAGGCATTTCTGCTGGCAGGGCCTGGCATGCTCTGGGAGCCTCCCCAAAGCCTCCTGACTCCGTTTGGGCAATACTCTGTCCCACCTTGACTGGATACTGCCTACAGGAACCCACAGAAAGGATTTCTAGTGGGGCTCCTCTATGGCACCAGCTCAGATGAGCCATCTCTGACAGAGGGTACCCATTGCCCTGGAGATTCCCTGCCTTACCCTCATTCCAGGGAGACCTGGCCCTCCGTCCTGTCCGCGCTCTCCTGCGGGGCCGCTGGGGCCGGGGGGACCCGGGCTGCCACGCTCCCCTGCAGGACCCTGGAAAGGGATGAGGGCACACAGAAAGGCAATCAGCATCATATTGGATCTGAAACCGTCCATCCCAGCTCATACGGATTCTCCAAACGTTTGGAGGGCTTTTGTGGAGGAAGGTTTTTACCTTTTCGCCTGGAAGTCCATTGCTACCGGGTAAGCCACGGAAGCCGGGGGAGCCCTGCCAGATAAAAGAACAAATTATGGATCGTGGGCACTATGACACAGGTAACAGCAGCTGGCTTTTCTTCTAAACTATTAGACCATTAGGCTTATCATTATGAAAATTAACAAGTAAATAAAAAAGATGAAAGCGGCATTTCACTGTGGTAAGAAGGACTGCAGACTATTTTGCCTTTGATTGTAGTGCTCCTGCTGAAATTATAGCCTGGCCTCCTTTATTTTTAGCTGGCCCTGCATCATTTACTGTGAGTTTATTTATGAGTTTATTTATTGAGTTTTCTGAAGTATTATTTATGAGTTTTCTAAAGTATTATAAAACCTAAAAATCTCATTCAGTATTGAGCAATTATCTTCCTCTAATTCAATACTGAGAAGAGCTCTGCTGTATTGTTTTAATATTTATATTTTCTGCTATATTTATAAAAGAAATTTGAATTTTAAATTTTGTTCTGCAGACCTCTTTATATGTTTAGTATGATTAATTAGTTCATTATGCATCTTGGTTTCCTCATAGCTTCAGCAAATATTGCAATCAATTATTAAGTTAGGATTTAAAAATAGATTAACACAATTTCCTTTGTTTCTGGATGGGAACAGAAATTTAAAATTTGTAGTGATGTTGCTATTTATTTTGTTGAATAAAACACATCGTGAATTCCTCTGTGACAATTAATAAATTTTTGGAAAATTATTTAATATACTAGCCAAAAAAACTGTTTGCAGTTGCAATATTATAACATAGAAGACATCCTGACAATATTGCTGTTATTAATATTGATATTAACAATAGAGATGTTGGCATGAAGACATATCTCGAATGTAGAAGAATATACATTAATTGCACTTTCCAGAGCAGAAATTCTTTTGATTGTTTGTTTTTGTTAACTGAGAAGTAATTTTGCAATTTTGATTATTTGTTCCCCTTGTAGCTTTCACAGTTTATGATTGCAAAAACACTTTTGGTAAAACTTCCAGATATATAAGATCACTGCTTCTTCTATGTCAAAGCCTGAAGGAAATTAATTTTTTTTCCAACTGAGATAGACCCAAGAGCTGCAATTCAGAGGTGAAACTAGATAAGAATTCTCCCCCAATTTTGTAACCCAGTTTCACATCTGGAATTTGCTGAGAAGACATATGGAGCCAAATTTCTCCCGGAAACGCTTCGAACTCCAGAATTTTCTGTCTCTGTGAGCTGCAAAGGTGGTGTGGCCCAGCTCACCCTTTCTCCAGGGGTGCCAGGTACTCCGTTCTGCCCGGGCTCGCCATTTGCGCCTCTTTTCCCTTCCTCGCCGGGGGGCCCAGGAGCTCCTGGGGTGCCGTTTTCACCCTGGCAACAACAGAAACCAAGCCCATCAGTGAATTAGAAGGCTCCAAAAAAACGAACAGGTTTAGTGTGGGGAATGATTCAGGGTTCTGACTTCCTTGGAAGAAGTCTCTGGATGCATTTTGGAATCACTTACACGCTCGCCTTTGGGGCCTGGATCTCCTTTGGCACCGTCCTTACCAGGGTCTCCCTAAAAAGGAGGAAATCCCATCAAAATTAGGGGTTACAAGTGGGCATCATTCTAGAGCTACTAGACTCTAGAAATACTAGGAATATTAGGAAAAAAAACTTCCTAGAAATACTAGGAAGTAGACATGATATTTCAAATTATTGACTCCTTTTTTTTAAATTTAACATTCTGCAGAGGAATCAGCATGCACTGGCTGAACCTGTAAGTGGAAGTCAAGGGACTCTTTAAAAGTGCAGTAAAGGAAAGAAGTGATACAATCTTAAACACCATTGAGTAAAAGTTTATGTCTGTTCCTGAGCTATTTCAGACATCATTGAGTCTTTTGTTTAAAGTCCCTGAATATTTTCTCTGACTAAGAGCTACATGTGGTGGGAGGCTGTAGGAAAAGGGCCTGCTGGGGTAAGTGACAGTGTAGAACCAGGTACAACTCATGGGGTTTAGTGGACTCAGGCCTTGGGAATTAAAACAGGTGAAAAAAGGATTGTAAAACAACAGACTTTGATGTAGCCAATTTACATGAGCAGTATCTTTGTTGTATCGGAAATGGTAGATATTTTAGGAAAGCAATTAGGTATTATTACCATATTTATGTATAATGTTTATATATAGCAATACCTATATGTATGAAACCAAATATGTTATGTATTTATAAAAATAATTGTCTATTTTCATTATAAAGTAATTTATTAGACCATTTCAAGTGAACAGAAGATCAATGGGGTTTTTTTAATGGTATCAGGCTTACTTCCACCATATTTGTTTACACAACCAGTGCAAACACCATCAGTAACTCACCGGACTGCCTTTCGCCCCAGGGTTTCCACTTGCACCTGGAGGCCCTGGAAGACCACGGCCTCCAGGCAGACCAGGAGCACCAGGAATACCAGAAGGTCCCTGCAGAGAGAGAACAACACAGAGATGAAGAGAGAAAGGCAGGGATGGACTCTACCCAGCCCGAACAGTGGCCCTCACCAATGGCACGCAGCAATGGCAGTGGTGTGAAAAGTACCCACCATTTCACCCTTGTTGCCAGGGCTTCCAGCTCTTCCAGGAGGGCCCTGGAAAAATAAATATCTCAGTTACCAATGCTGCAAACCCAGGACTAGAGCAAAGGGCTCCTAGGGCTCTGTAAAGAGCAGGTGACCCTGCACCTCTCAGGTCCCAGGCGCTGTACCTGAGGCCCAGGTGGCCCAGCATGACCCTGAGGACCAGGCTCTCCTCTCTCTCCAGGACTGCCACTAGCACCAGCAGGACCAGGAGGACCAGCTTCACCCTACAGAAAAAAAAACAGTAAAAGGAGAAAATGAATTTCAGTCATCTCCAGGGCAATCAGCATTAAATTAATGGTTTCTACAACTTAGTGGTGTTTTGTTGTGGGCACTCATGAAGATGATGGGGATTGGGTTTGTCTCGTGCTGCATATGGCAGCACATCTGTTCTAGGCTTGGAAACAGTGCAACAGCAGCCAGGAAAAGGAGGGCTCATAAAATAATGATGTAGAGTGACATAAGCTGTGTAACTAGAGAAAGGACCAAATCCCATGTAGTTGAGTCTTTAGTTGAGTACCTTAAAACCTGGAGAGCCTGGAAATCCGGCGGTTCCAGGGGGACCTGGAGGACCCTTAAAAGTGAAAGAAATACTATTAATGCAAAAGGTAAAAGCCATATGGAATTAATCTTAAGTTAAAAAAGGGAGTCTGATTACGGGATTTTTCTCTGAGTAAGGAAACACCTGGAAAATAGCAAATATAAATCATGCTATAAAAGATGAAATTTGGCTGGTCCTAAAATATCACACCTACATCTTAGTTACCCTGCCTTTTACATGTTCAGCTGAATTTCTGTGTTTTAAATTTAAAAGCATGAAATCTATCATTAAGGAGATCAAGTTATAAAATCTTTCAAAATTTGTTCTAATTATAAAAAAAGAAGCAGAAAAGAAAGCCAGTACAGCTGTTACACATACAAGTGGACAAGCTCAGGTTCCTAGGCAGATGGGAAAGAAAAATGTTTGCCAACTCCAGACAGCTAAATAATTTATTTGATAAGATCATTAAAAATTTGACCTTCATGAAGTGTAAAAAATTCCAACCATCTGTATGTTCCCTGAGAATAATCTGGGTTTGGATTTTTGCACTTCCTGATTTACAGTGTTAAAGCTCTCCTATTGCACTGTGTCCTTATATTAGCCAACACAATTATGCAATACAATTAAATAAATTGTTCATTCTTGAACAAGTGCGCCCCAATTTCAGGCTTGCTGGCACTGCAGAACATCAGCTAGATGCAATTTGACTAAAGCAACACAAATATTGAAAGTTAGAGCTGCCTTACAGGTGGGCCTGCTGCTCCTGGAGATCCGTCTTTGCCGTGGGCACCCTACAGAAAGAAGAGAGGTGTTGGGTACAGAGCACTGTCCTGGACACAGAACCCACATCCTTTCATGTCTGTGACTTAGAGATCATAATTTTGTGTCTGTATTTTCCCACTTAGTTGACTAAGACCCAAGAATTCCTTGCATGAGAAATTCCAAAGTAATAGTTAACTAAATATTTTGTGAAGGAATATCCAACACTTTATGTGACTTGCCCTGAGACAGGAAGATGTAAAACACATTCTTATTAAATTTCTTAAGGGAATAACAGCTACAAAGCATTATCTGTGTGTATAAGTAAGATTGTAATATACATGTATTTCAAAGTAACAGTTTCTTCTGATTCACATGAAGGACTTTCACTCCAAAAACCTGATGAACACTGATAACTTAAACCCTGTTGCCTGCCTTGCAACCATATTAGACCAGACCCTCTGTTCAGTGCCTGCACAAACAAGGTGCTGGCTGCAAACTGCTCTCCTGATTGTGCTGAATGCTGTGAACTAAGAATTCCTTCAGAGCAAGGGATGTACCCTCTAATCTGTCAAAGGAATTTTATAATTTCCCACAAGTTACTTCTGAGATTGCACTTTTCCCCTCTCTCTGCCATCCGTGGCTACTCTTTGCTTTCACTCCTCCTCCCTGCTTCTCTTTGCCAAACCTGAGTGTATGTTGAAACACTGAACTCTTCCTCAATGCACAATCTATTAATTTTAAAAAGCAAAACAGGAAATGGTGAACATGTTGCGGGTTAGAATTGTTGAATCTTAAACTGGGGATTGAAAAATTGTCATGTGAGATTTTTACAGATGTTATATAGTTTTTACTCCTTTGCATTACAACTGCTTTAAGGGAGTAGAGTATTCTCAACGTATTGAATCCAAATATGTGCTGCCTCTGGATAAGAACAATGTCTGCAATTACTTACAGGGCCACCAGGATTCCCAGGTCTTCCTCTTTCTCCAGCTGGACCTCTTGGTCCCTAGAAGATATGTAAAAATGGATCTGTTAAATGGCTTCTAAAATAGGATGGCTGAGCGAAAAGACATTGTGCTCTTATTTGTATAACTCAATGCATTTGGTGGAGTAATTAACTTTAAAAGAATGAGGAACAACTCAGCTACCATTTAAACACTCCAAAATGCACATATTTACCGGTTGGCCTGGTGCTCCATTTACTCCAGGAAGACCAGTTTCACCCTGTTACAGAGAGAAAACAAAATGAACTTTGGTGAGAACATCTTTTGGTTTATTCAAGGGAAAGAGACACAGAAAAAAGTCCAGTTTGTTATGGGATTTCTGGGTGTCCTCAGCATGATCTGAGTTCTGAAAAGTCTAAACAAGGATCAAATCAAAAATTAAATAGGAAATAAAAATCAGAAACACTCAGCTTTTAAAATACTGTGCAAAAAAGTCAGATGACCGAGACATGTACTTTCATTTTGGTACCTCATGCTTATTATGGCTGGAAAATTGGGACAATATGTGGTTCAGAATATCTAACTCCTTTGGAATGATTCATATTCTTTTCATGGAGGTATTAAATGGAACAGTAAATATCTTTATGCTTATAGTATTTTTATAATTGTTTAAGATGCAAAGCACAGCTATACAACAAATAACAAGGGTCATTATTCTACCTATTAGAAAGATGACACTCGAGATTTTTTACCTTTGGACCAGGAGCACCACTGTCACCTTTGGCACCATCTTTTCCATCAAAACCCTGTAGGAAAGTAAAACCATATCTGTGAATTGCATTCCTCCTGCATTCTGGAAAAATTGATTCCTCTTGGCAAAATATTAAGCCCCCCAAAGGGGTATATTTTCATTAATGAGTGCTATCAGGTGTTGGAACACTTTTCAGCATAAGAGATGGAGATCTACAACTGAGGTGACCAGAAAAAACTTGAATCTCTGTTATGGAAGTTCAGATTACATCATGCAGAAACTAATTCTATGATTCAGTCTTAAAAATGATGACATAATTCAAGGAAGGTAACAGACTCAGCTATAATCAATATAACCAATACTTACTCGTTGGCCTTTCATCCCAGGCATGCCAGGCATTCCAGGGTGTCCCTTGTGACCCTAAACACACAAATACAGAAAGATTAATAAATCATGTACTTATGGTATGAAGGCCACAAGCCAATGTTCATGTTCACTTGACTAACTTGATATGAGAAAACAAAATCTATGATTAGGGGACCATTATTGGGAGATTTTCCATACCGGTAATCCAGGAATTCCACGATCTCCATTCCTGCCTGGTCTTCCTGGCTCTCCCTGTTGACAGAAAATATTTTTTATTAGTGTTTTGTTATTGTTTAACTTACTGGCAAAGCACCAGTTGTGGTAGAACAAGGTGAGTTGGAGTAAGCAGGTGAAACTTCCACCAAAGACAGTGATGGTCTTGGAAATCCTGCCAGGGTGACTGTTCACTCTGTCACTGCCTTCTGGAAAACAACTGCCACAATTTATAAAATCAGCTTTTAACAAGATTCCTAATCTTGTTAAAAGCAACAATTTCTAAGTTACTTCAGGACAATCTTTATCAAGAGATGACCCCAGAAAACTCATTTTTCTTAGTAAAACACTCAAAATGGACACAAGCTGTAGGTGTTTGCACCTTGCCTGGTACTCCACCTACCTGTTCAGGACTCCCTGTAACACAGACAGTGGTGTCAGTGGCTGCAAGTCCCACAGTAAGATTTAAAGGGAGCAGAAAGCTGCCACTACTGCCTGATTTTCTTTATAACTGCTTATTTATTTTAAATAGCATATTCCATGATTATTTATTTCACGTGTTTGGGTTTTTTGTTTTTTTTTTGTTTTTTTTTTTAATCAATCAAATTGCCTGCTAAAATTGAATCTTTTATGGAATGGATAATTAGACCTTATGTAGGCCAAATTTACCTTCTTAAAGTCATTTTGTCAAATGAAGAAACAGGGAAATGTTAAAAATTCTCAAATGCAATAATACAAATGTCCTCTGTTGTCTTGCAACTTAATGAACTTTTTTCTTCCTATTGATTAATAACCAGATGAATAATAGCAAACTTACATCTTTTCCTGGTGGACCAACTGGGCCTATCATTCCAACAGGGCCTGGAGGTCCCTGTAGAAAAATGATTAATATTAACAACAACAATAAAATAAATCTTTCCAAACTAAAAATGCATTAGGCATCATAAATACTTGTACATTTGACATGCATCACAGAAAACAACTACAAAATTTCCATGCACTGCAGTGGTGACACAGATTCATGCTTTTAAGCTCGTTTAACATGCACAGTGGTACTGAATGGGTACATACGGGTGGGCCGGGTTGTCCTGGCTCTCCAGGGGAGCCCTGGTATCCAGCAGAGCCCTGGAATGCAGCAAAAGGCTCAGTCAAGATGTGAACCACTACATGCACCATTTCATGGTGCTGCTGTATTTTATGATCTCGTAGTTGTAAGGAAAACTGTGGTGAGATCAGCCAACCAACGACCAAAGGTGAAATTACCAGAGCTAGGTAGAACATGCCTCCATGAAAATGGAATTAAACTGCTCCTCTAAAAGGAGATGGATGTTGAAAAACTTGGACCCTTGGTGTGTTCACTGAATGTATATCTCACTTTCCTTTACCCCCTGTTAAAATTTTGTGTGGACAGACATTTGGGAACGGTCAACAGGATGTCAGGCAGTGGCATGTCTTCAAATAATGTTAACTGGCACCCCATGGACTTGCAGACATCTCAAGGGGCACACAAGGATTCAGGCCAAGTTTATTGACCTCAGCTCTTGAGTCCTGGTGATGGTACAGCCCAAGACAACATTTATGCATTAAATTCTTCAGCATAGTATCCAGATTTATCAATTGAAAAGGCACTTAATATGTATGACAGAGAAGAGGAGGAGCTCATATAAAAGAATACAAGATGATTGCAAGAAGATTCATGTTACTTACAGGGGGACCTGCATGACCAGGTGGGCCAGGGGGGCCACTGGGGCCAGGGGGTCCTGGAAAGCCACTCTACAGTGTAGATTAAAAAACAGTAATTACATTAGTGTGATATATCTATAAAGCTTGACATAGTTGCCATAGTCATCAATAACTGTGAAATAAACTTTTACATATTTAGTTCAGAGAAAAATCCTTGGTGACCTGCACTTGGTGCAGAAAAAAGGAAGCAGCAGTATATTCACACAGTGCTGAAGAAATAAATTGTCTAGTTGTTCCTTCAGAAAAGGCTTCACTGGGTTGCTCCTTGCAGGCTTGGCTAACATACTCCCAAGGTATTTTCAGAGCTGCAACTTTTCATTTTTGAGTCACTATTGCCCTTCTCTAGACCCCAGAGGGGTCAGAACTCTGCTTTTCAGCTGCCTGAAGGGGAAGAATAGAATGTAGAACTGAATTTGTTAGACAGAATAATTTATTGTCAGCTTTTCTGCCATGTAACTGAGCTTAATTAGCCCAACACTAGGGATTCCTCATGACCTAGAGATACACTGAATTGAGGCCATACTTCTCTTGCTGTCAGTAAGGCAAACATTTTCACCAGTGAAATCTTTTCTGAACTTTAACAGTACTAAGCCATAAGAAAGAAATGAGGTCTGGACTAAGCAAAACCTCAATATTTCTACTTCTTGTTGCAAAAACCACAAAAATGTTTGATACTGAAAAACAGAAAACATTCAAAAGTTAGCAGAGTGATCTACTGCAGCTATAGAGGGTTCTTTAAAAAAAAGCTTTTGTTGAATTAAACTCCTCACGTGTTTCCTACAGCCAGAAGAATCACATATATGGATGATATGAGGATTACTGTGTGCTGCAGTACTGGCATATATCCCACAGTTAATATTCCATAGAATATTCCTTAGCTAATATTGCATGCAATGTGTTTCATGGGATATTGTCACATTGTGTCAGAAAAAGTCATGTATCACAATTTTATGAACCTAATTTTCATAATACAAGATTATCAGTATTGCTGTACTATACTGCCATATGTAGGACAGAACAACACTATACTACAAAAATAAATAATATTTGTTCACAGTTGTCTTTTGTCTAAAGAAGTGAACCATTTCAATGGTTGCTATTTTCTGGGAGAGAAGTACAGCAAGAGGCAGGGCTGTGAGGGTTTGGGAAATGGGGCTGCCTATGATGTGTGAATACAATAAGCAGTCCCTGTTAATTGTTAGGAGTCCTTTGATATAAGGTAACTTTAGATCCAACCAAAAGTAAAGCCATCAATTCATCAATGGCAATCAATCAATCAGACATTTGGCTATAAACAAATGAGATATCCTATTTTTCAAGTCACACACTTAGGAGATAAAATGATAGTTAGGGGTGTGCTTGCTGCTAGAATCTCCAGACTGAACAGATGAGCATCCTCCAGTTAGAGAATGTGCACTGGTGGAAAGAGACAAAGACAATATGTGGAGGTTACACGGGCAGGTGAAGAGAAACTGTGATGTAAAACACAAAATCAGTCTACAGGTGGTGCAAAGCTGTGGGGATGCAGCAATGGAGAGATGTGTGACTGAGGAGACACCAGGCATGGTAACCACACATGGCCAAGGTTGGCACTATATTTTATTGTTTTGCTAATATTCTAAATTATTTCAGGTTGGATATTTATTCATTAGGAGTATTTAAATTGAAAATCGATAAATTTATAAAATAATAAAGAAAATCGTCTATGTAATGCAAATTACAAATATTATTTATCTCTAGTGATTTCAGCCATATTTGCCTGGAACTTCTGGTACTTACTTTGAGGTCATGTATGCTATGATGCCATATAAAACCCCTTATGACCTGAAAATATACAGATAACCCTGAAGATATTCTAGGGTGCTCATTACAGTAGTTTAGTGGGGTTTTTTATCCCGAGTCCAGGAGTCAGAGCACAAGAAATCATTAATTACTTCCAGGGAAAAAGCCAAAATAGAGAGGAGTTAACCATCATTGTTAACTGAAGGTGTCTCAGTTATCTGCCTGGTTCTGGACACCCCATGCTAAGACACCATGTAGCAGAATGTGGATGGTATGACAGCTGTGGGGGAAAACTGTGAGGAGTAAACATGAATAAATGAATAAACAAGGACAAAAATGGATGGTTGAAGAAGACAAATGCACAGATGATCATAATATTAGCAAATGAAGGAAGTAGAAACATTAAAATAAAGTTGAGAAAATAATGACTATATTTCAGGAAAAAGAGCTGTTATTAGTAAACCTTATTTCACAAGATGATCCAATAGAATTCTTTCCTTCCTTCCTCCCTCTGCCTTGATATGCTACAACATGTGATACCCAAACCATGTTATGCAGAATTGGCTGAAAATAGTGATTATGCTTAATGAAGCACAGGCAATTTCCAGTAACAGCAGTTCACCACACCCTCTATGCAGCAGATTGCCTCAATCAAGAACACTTCATGTTGAATATCTCTAAATCCCAGTGCCTAAAAGGAGAATCACGAGGTGCAACATTCAGATTTATATTACTCAGGAAGCTCAGGTATAACTCTGAGGCAATCCATGTTTTTTCTCACTTTAAAACCTGAAAATCTTGGACCACATCTAGCGGGTAGATACAGCATCCTAAGTACACAGTCTGAGAAGCTGCGGGTAAAAAAAGGGTAATTGTGAAAAGTGAAAATATTTTGAGTTTCGGAATGAAAAAAGTTCATAAGAAGGATTTACTCACTTGTTAGGCAAGTTTGAATTGTGGAAAAGTTAGCAAGTATGGAATATCATACTCAGTAAAGACAAATGATACTGAGTGGGTGAAGGAAGATTAAAGGCAGTGGAAGAGGTAAAAGTTGTTGGAAGGAAGGGAAGAAATTAGTGGAAGAATATCAAGCAGATAAATGAGGAATGTACATTAGACATAAAGGGAAAAATGTTTAGGTAATGTAAGAAGGTGAATCACAGATCAGGAAAAGGAAGGTGAGAAATTCAAGAAAGAAAGTGAAAAAAAAATAATTTCAGATGATCTATAGCTACTTTCTCGAATAGTATTGCTGAACAAACTGGTGCCTTACATCACATTCAACTTGAAGGCAATAATGAAATGAAAACTTATATTGTTGGAATAAAATCAGGATACATACACATCCAAGGTATAATCTACGAGTAGAAAAGGTGTTCTTTAAAAAGAAGAAAGGACAGAAAAAAAGCTTTATCATCTTACAATGGGTTGTGGGTACCCGACACCAACTCCACCAGCCTTCACATCATAGGAGTCATACTGTGGAGAAAAACTCTGTAAAAGAAATAAAGAAAAAAAGAAAGAAAAAAAAAAAAGAACAAAAGAGAAAAAAATGTGATTAATACAAACCAAATAAATCTTACAGTGGTATGGCAAATGCATGGAAATAACTCATTTGCATCTGCTGAGCAGCACTGGCTTGACATATAGCTGCCATATATTTACATTAGAGAAGCCCAGCCAATGTCATCCTTCTGAGGTCATGGTGGCATAGCTCCCTAGGCTGGGCACATCCATTTTTCTTCTTGATAGATGGGCCTCAGCTGAACCACACAATTACCTTTCTCTCTCCTTTTACTCTGGTTTGACTCCTAAGCTTCTTTCCCCATTTTCTCGGTGTCTCTTTTCTGTTGGACTTAGTTCAACTCAAGAAAGTTGACATATTTTCTGCTGCACTAAAGAACACAACTGTTTTTTATTATTATTATAATTTTCCTGATTTCTTTTACCTGTGCTAATGAATGGCTCGTTTCACCTGAGCAGACAGGCAATTGATGTGGCATTGTGCAGTGATGCATTATTGGCCCACAGGTGGCTGCCAGTAATGCATCACTGCACTAATGCCAGGAAGGGCTGAACACATCCAGTGCTCTCCCTGCTCCCCCAAACCCCTGTGGATCCAGCCCCTGCTCTGAGCAGGTGCAAGACTCCAGTGCTCCTGGTATCAGCCCTCCTGCCAGGATCCAACAGCACAGCTTTGATACAGTGTTGGAACAGGAGACTCACTCAGCCTGTTTTCCTCCCCTGTGTTTGCCCCTTCAAACCCCAAACCAGTGTCACTGGTGCCCACTGGGACTGGCTTACTGAGCCACAGCTCAGTCCTGCAGAGGCAATCCCTTCCAGAATTAAATGAAAACATCTTTCCTCAGTTTCTGGCTTACCTAGGAGTGGGAAGTGTATATGGAAGTTATAATCAGTGGCCTGTATTCAAAAGTAGCAGCTGTTCTAACACACAAGTTCTATCAGCTTTGTGCTAAAGCAGTCCCATCTTATAAACCTGAGCATGGTGTCCTGCGTGGCTGACATCCCCTGGTAACACAGCACTGCCTGGGGCTCAGTGCTAATTAACTTTAGTTACAATCAGCCCTCTTGCTGAGTGTGTCCAGCTCTTCTGAAAAGACTTCAGCATTTGATGAGCCAGGAACAGAGAGGCACCATGACAAACTGTGCTTGTGTGGCATTTCCCTGCCAGCACAGGAGCAGTGCTTCAGTCTAGTATCGTTGGAATGCTCTTTTATTAAACATGAATTGATGAAATATAGGAAAGTAGGAGACTTCTCTGACCATTAAGCTTATGGGGAAATGTTCCATCACCCTCTCTCTGATCAGATTATTTCTGAGTTACCTAAGTCCTTCAGCAGATCTGTCCCCAGAAGTTTTAAAATAGAAGGCAGAGATTTAATTGCACTTCAGAGAAATTGTATGGACAAACCCCCAAAACAACAGCAAAACCCCACCTTCCACCCAGCTCTGTTTTCCAAAGGCACAAATGGGATGGATGGCACTGAAAGCAAAGCACCTGGGAAGGTGGAAGGGACAGGTGCCTACAGCATTGCTTTTCTGGGCTATGAGCACCAAGGTAGAAGCTGAACATGACAGTGACTTACCCCTCCACTTATGCTGGGACAAGACTGGCAGATTCCAGGGGGCCCAGGAGCTCCGGGGCTCCCTGGCTGTCCTGGTGGGCCGGGGGGACCATTTCTGCCTGGAATTCCAGGAGAACCCTGCAAAGACACAAATAGAGCAGATAGATACAGATGCTGGCACTTGCCTCCAGCTGCAAGGACACTGAGAGACAAACCTTTACAGTCACAACAAAGTCTGTGTGACTGTGGTGGGAAACCTCTCCTAAACAAGGCCACCACCAAGCATTCAGGGGAGACAGACAAAATTCACACATAGAAATGCTTGCTGGAACCTTGTTACACTGATACATAATCAAAGACATCAGAAATATTTAGCAGTTCAGTTCCTGAATCTGAAAGTGGAGTCTTAAAGATTTTTTTCCTCCTTCTGTAAAGAAATGTAGCAAAACATAAAAAATGTGACACAGTTTAGACTAAACTCTGCATTCTTTCCCTTTAAATTTTTGAGTGTTGTTGAAGCTAAAGTTTTACTTCAGAATAACTATATGGTACAGTCCTGCTGCAGACAGTTCAGACATCAGTGAAAGCAGGATATCTTGGCAGCTTAAATGTAGCAACTAGAGGAATGGGGTCTTGACTTTGGAAAAAAAAAATAAGCTGCACTTACAGGGTCTCCTTTGGGGCCTCGGCTGACTACTCCAGGAGTCTACAAAAAAAAAGAGAAAGGGTAATTAAATTAAAAAAGAAGATCAAAATAATAAATAGACACACACAAATAAGAGCAAAACACTTAAACATTTGAATATAGTTTTATCGCATGAATTCTATTAATGTGTTTTCAGTATATTTAAAAGCTTGATTTTTGGTCAATCAATCTACTATTGTTTGGATCATCCATAGAATTACCTCTCCTGGAAGCAAAAAACATTGCACTAGTGAAGTAACTACAACTTTGCCATTGAGTGCAATGGGGACAGAAGTCCACTGTTGAATTCTGTGACAGTTTTCTTGTGTCCTCACTCCAGCATGTGAAATGAGATAAGCTAATTCTAAATGCTCAGATCTACAATGGCAATTTATTTATTTTTTTAATTAATAATTCAGTTACATATCATTATCTGGATTTTCAATTTTTGTGTTCATATGCTACCAGTAGCAAAGAATATTCAGCTGAAAGGATCCTGGGTCTTTCAAGATGGGATTGAAACAAGCCAGAGATTTTAGGTGTATTTAAATCTCTGGCTTGTTTATACCACTCGTTTCCATCTCTCAGCATGTCCAGTGAAGTAGCTCAGGGGATCCTGGAAGCAGTGGAGTACTGCTAGTGAGGTGCAAATAACACTGGGGGTCATACCTGTGTGTGACATATCTGTGTGTGACATTCCATGTGTAAACAGATGTGCAGTAGAGCTGCAGAAACTCTTCTTCTCTCTCTTCCTCAAAGCTCTTTCACTCTCTTATTTACTAGATAGGGATCTGCAATGTGTCTGTGGCAACCTAGGTACTTTAACAGAACCTCATGGGATCTTTAACACAGGTGAAATGTTCAGAGAAGCTGAAAGCTCAGCATGGGTGGCTCACTCACTGAAACTGAAAAAGGCAGGGAGCTTGGCCTGTGCTAATATTCTTGATTTTCCTGTGGCTAAGTTGGTGCAAATGGTTTATATAATGTTGGTGTGTATAAAAAGATGGTGATAAATTAGGTATGTACATTATAATCACCTTTCTTTAAAGAACATTAAGCCAGCAGTAAGCCTGCAAAAGGAAATTCACTCTCTGATGATGTAGAATTGAATTGATAAGAAATGCAGACTCAGAGATGCTATGAAAGTTCTCTAATTTTCTTTGACTCTGTGTTTGTTTTATTTTCATGGATATAGATTAAGTACGAAGAAAAAAATAAGGTATTTGCATTATTCTTATGCTTTTCCATAACATAAAAAATGTAATGGTCAGTTGCTGCCCTTTGTCCCTTTCTACTATTTTGTTGCCCTTTGTCCACGTAAAACTGAGCTGGAAAGCTCAATATTTTCAGCTGCATGTTCCATCTTAGAGTATTTGCCTAAATTCAGAAAGCGTCACTGAAAAGAAAAGCATTTAAGAACATCTAAGCCAAAATGAATTGAGGCTGACACGCATCAAGAAGGCCACAACACCAAAGAAACAACAGTGAGAATAAACTTACTCTTGGAGGTGGTGTTGTTGTTTGTGGACAAACTGGGCAGCACTCTCCAAAGGGAATCTCTGGGTTGGGGCAGTCCAGCTCCTGATCATCACAGATGATGTCATCGCAGAGAACAGATCCCGAGTCGCACACGCAGATTTGGCACGGCTCTGGTTTCCAAACATCCCTGTCAGCATAAGCCTGCCCAAGATGGGTACATCCTGTGACTGGAAAGAGAGACAAAGTTGTGCTGGGTGTTATTTCAAATGTGTTTTCTGAATTACAAATGAGTAATGTGAAAACTGTCGGATGGTTTGTTTAGTTTTCTGGTCCGTACAAGTGAAGTAAAAGGATAAATGCTGCTCTTCAGGCACTGTGGGGATCAGTTACATTAAATGCAGAGCCTGCTCATAGTCTATAAACAGACATCAGTGGAAACCTCCTGGAGCTGAGCCAGAGCCCAATTAAATCTCTGATAATCTTCTGTCTTGAGTAATTTTAGTGTCAGGCTGAGTTACTGTCTAATTAGCGATCGAATTCTCTGCTGCAGCTAAAGCGTGAACGTGCCAGAGCTCTCCAGCGAGTGCCACTGGCCCCGTGTGCCAGCTCGAGCACTCGCACGTGGATGTGGAATAAGCCATCTGTCCAGCACCGCCTCCTGTCTCCAGCATCCTGCACTGATAGCTGCCACCAAGGGGTTTCAAAGAGCTTTTTTCAAAGCCAGCGCATGTGACAGATCTGAAAGAACGTTCGCATTAATTGCCCCAAATGGTTTGCAATTATTGTATCAGCTGGCCTGCTCAAATGTTACAAGTGTCTTTTTTTCAGAAAAAAAGATTGTTCATCTGTAATATTCATGGCTTTGTGAATTCATTCCAACAGCTGTTTTACTGATCAAATTTGTTATAGACCATGAATATGAAAACTGACAAGAACTGCCTTGACACATTAAATTTTGAGTTGGTATTTTCTAAAAAAAACATGATCCAGAAAGCCAGATCATCTTCGAAGCCAATATAAAATAACCATAAGAGCATCTAAGCTGAGTTCTACAAGCTCATTTTAAGTTTTGTAGATGTTAGTAGAAGTCTCATATTGCAAACATAAGTAATCAGTGAATTTCATGAATAATATAATAAGATTTCTTTAATGGATAATTAAAAATAATTCAGTTTATAAAAATAACATTCTGGAGAAAGAGCTATTTTTGTGCCTACATCATTCTTAAAACTTTATTACAAGGGTAATTTACCTGTTATGTACCACACTTCAAAAAGAAAAACAAAATGACAAAATATGTAATTCAAATCTCTGACATTAAAATTGCCACTGGCTCCAGGCAGAAATTTCTGAATATTATCAAATTGTAATGGCCACAATTATCTAGTATGGGTCTGAGCCCAAGTTTATTGCAGTTCCTTCCTAAGGGTTATATAGTCCCTTTTTTTTTCCTCCCTACATTTTTAATCTCTATTTTTAATCCTTCCACTGCTGCATTAGCATTCTGGTCTCTTTTTTCCCTTTTTCTTCCTCTCTGTACTTGTGGGTGTGTAATTTCCATTCCAATGTTCTCTAGCAACGTGCACACTTAGATGTGTTTCCTCTCTTGTGCTTCCTCTGCATTTCACCTTTCCCATAACATGTAATTTCCCCTCTCATCTTCCATGCATCCTCTTTGATTTTGTACTGAGCAGTTCCCCTTCTTTACTGCCATGTGCTCAACTGAGCTTAGTTTACCCCTGCTCCCTTCCCACTTTCTCAGCTGCTTTTCCTTGGTCATATTGAGCTGACATTTTCCTCCATTTCACCCATGGAATTCATAACCTCCTACGAGCTCTGGGAGGACAATGGGGAATACAATCACGGCTCCCTGAGGGGAGAGCTGGCACGCAGATCTTGGGGCAGAGCACTCCATGGGACAGGAGGGTTTCTTTCCCCAGTTTCAATCCTACTACAGGCTGTCCATGTACACCATCTTATCTTATTTTTGCACTTTAATTATAAATGAAAAAAGAAAACAGGAAAATGTTGACTTGTTAAGACTGGCACTCCTTATGGTTGAGAGTTGATTTTGACCACTATCTTGATTAGAACAACAAAGCTTCAAAAATCCTTTCCAGACATTTTCAAGCCAGTATTTTTTTCTTTGCCTGATATCAAGCTGGGATCCAGTATTTTACCTTCCTTTGACAACACAAAAAAATCTTGAAATGGAAAACCTTCCAATGGCATATGAAAACTCACTCCCCTCAGACATTGTCTATCACTTAGAAACTCAGATTTTCCTTTTTTGTCCCTTTAGAAACTTCATATTCTGCCCAAGAGAGATGGAGAAGAACTGCTCATTTCCAGGACAGCCTCTTCCCCACACCCACATGTCACAGGGTTGTGGGATCAGAGGATGCTGTTTCAAAGGACACTGCCTAGCAAGGGGTCTAGAGGAGGGTCTAGACATCCTTCCTTAACCTGCCAAGATGGAGCTAGTTTCCATAAACACTGTTTGGCCTCCCAGTTCTCACTCCACAGAACCATATCCATGGATCCCATGATTCTCTGCTTGTTTTAGGTGCTGACTGTTTCTGCAAGAAACATTTCCCTCCTTTTCACAAACCAGGATCTCACTGTGGGCACTTAAGGATAAAACCAGGCTGCCCAGTCTTGACAAGGCTGATGACAAATGTTTCCTGAGAAACAGGAAGGCTGAAATTTAGAAGTGAAGGATTATGAATGAAATCTTTATAGCCTCTGTAGTGACTCAAGAGAGAAACCAAATCAGAGTGGCTCACAGCGCCTGTGAAGCTCTCGGGAGCTGTGTGCTGTGGGAGGCAGAGCCTCAGCAGAGCTGCTGGGGAGGTCAGGGCTTGTAATCCATCCTGGAGGAGTGGTTGGATGCTCCCTGGAGAGCAGGGATGGGCACAGCTCCACCCAGAGCAATTCACTGCTCAGCTGTCACTCTGCCTGAGCACCTACCAGCTCCACAGGTGAAAATGCTCTTTTCATTTGTAAACATACTAAGGAAGGGGAGAAATTACTTTTTTCTAGGGCAAGTCGTTGTTAAATAAAAAATACAATTGTATAGACCTAAAAGAACTTAATATTGTTACTATTTGCACTTGCAATATACAGTTATATGAATTGTATACACATATAAAAAAGATGTGTAGCATGCACGCTTTTCTGTACCCAAAAGATGTGTTTGATTAATTGTAATATTCTGATTTTCAGCTCCTAGTATCACTTTCTTAGCCTTTCAAAACCAGATATTTTTTTAACTATGTGTTTAACGCAAGGTCCTCATTTACTAGGAAATTCATATCCCTTATGAACCTCCATATGTCAATTTTTTCACCATTCTTACTTCTTTTTATTGATATGTTTGTTGCTCTGTTCCTTTCAGATATGATCTTTCTGCCTTACAGCAAAGAGGACAGCTCCAATGAGGAGCAGAAAAAGGCCATTTTTGCCCTGTTTTTGCACTGCTAGCTAGAAAACACTGCTAATCTTTTCAAGACAGAAGGAGTCTTTCCTCAGTGCACAATTTTTCACACTGCAAATACTCACCTGCCATATATTAGTCAACAATATCAGTAAAAAACTTGAAAATTTAAAATATGTCCCAATGACTGATGATTTTACATTGATAAGGAAATAAAAGAGATTTCTCTGCAGTTTTCCAAGCTTGTCATTCAGTTATGCTACAGTAGATGGCATCATTTAACAGGAAGACAACAAAAATTTTGCAGACATATGGATATAATGGCATTCATATTAGCTTCTAACTTTCTGGACATTGTTAAATGAATTAAGAAATAGGCTAAGGGAGCTGCAATGAAAACTGCTGTGGCCTTTGGCAGAATGAAAGTATTAAATGTATTTCCAAAGGAAACTTACATCTGGGAAGACTTAGGGTGTTAAAGACACCCCCTCTGTGCTCAGATGTAGATCTGTGTGTCAGCATGTTATGACATAATGCATTTTGCATTGCTCGTAAAGATTAACTGTTAGCTCCAAAATCCTTTGGAAAGCTGATTTGTGCTAAAGCACTGGCAAGTATCATATAGGAATAATGAAGTTACAAAAAAGCTGACTTGTCTGCTTCTAGACTTGTATAACAGCCACATACTTGCCTTAGCCAGCTTTTCTTATTGATTCCTAAACACACCCATTAGCCTGAGATTTAAGTAATATTAGAACTCAACAGTATTTGTCTATACCAATGCACAATCTTATTCTTCCTCCCAAAGCACTAAATATGATGGCTATACAGTACTTCACTTTTGTGGCACTTAGTGCAATGCTTTGTTGGAAGCCCTGTCAGTCTCTAGTGCATTGTTAAAAAAGTTTAATATTTGAAAGCCTAAATTAATTTGAAATTCTGCTGTTTATCGAACACTCATTTTTATAGGTTTTGCTGGGTGCAGCACTTCCCTGGGACAGCCTAAATAGTGAATAAAATAAAAAAAAGGCAAGACAATAATTTTTGTATGCAGGTTTTGAATTATTTCCCATTCTAGGAAGACTGGCATCTGTCCATAAGCAGACCAATAGTGAAAGCTGAAAGGAAAATGACAATTTAGTTCCAAAGGACCTATAAGTAGGGTACATAGAAGATCCCAAATGTGACCAAGGGAAAACAGAGATGGCCATTGTCATATGGCCTGAAAGATGACAGATGTCATAGGGGGCTTAGTCCCAGCCCCAGTGAGGTGAAGGGGAATTTGTTATCACATGAGACTCTGACCTGCTTTGTAGTTGGTTTTGGCTTTGCATTTGTGCAAGCACCATGATTGTGACTTAACCACAATTATACAGCAAAAGGAAAAAATTTCCTAATAGTATCCTCAAAAACCACAGGCTTTTCCACTTTGGACAAAGCCAATGTCCAGCTATTGCATTAGTAGCAGACTCACATATCCCATTTACAGAGATGTGACTAAAGGGTTAGAAATTAAAAAACATCTTGAACTTGTCTGGTTGTGCCTCAGAGAGGGCAATAGTCCACACAGGGTGACTCACGATCCTCCAGCAGCTGCCTGATGATGGCCTGGGAAGCAAAGCTGAGTAGCTTTGGTCTGTGAGAATCTAATCACAAACATAATGAGTCAAACAAACAACTTCTGCTGTATTTAAAGTGAATCTGGTAAAGGCTCAAGCACCAAGATGAAGAAGGGCTTGCCTCTAACTTTGACAGAATCCAAAGCCTGATGAAGTTAAGAACATTTGTGTTACTTTTTTAACTGTACAAAACCTGTGCTTCCTCACTCTGACCTAGTTTTGGCCATTTGATTTACAGGATGAGTACTTATTTTGTTTTACATTTCTTCTGTAGTAAATACATCTGTTAATTTCATAACCCAGCACTGTCTGATGCATTTTTTAAGCAAAGGACAAAGTAGAAAGGGGATAAACTGTCTATTTTCAACAGAAATGCTGGGAGAATAGAATTCTCCCCTGCTGGAGTAGGTGGAGGAAGCCACCCCAGCATGTGCAGCAATGCTGCTTTCCATTTCCTGAGCAGAAAAGAATGCCACAGCATCTACCTCGAGGCAAATGGTTTGGGCTGCCTGTCTGGTGTTAGGATGATGTTTATAAGAAACCCAAACACACTCGTTCCATCCCATCATTAGTAATGGAAACAAGCGGGCTCCCATAATGAATGAATTGGCTGCAGCAGTTTGGAATTGGCCGGGCCTGTTGGCACGTCCGGTCACTGCTGGTCCTCGACAGGGCTCCAGTGCTGTCTGGGTCACAGCAGGCAGGAAAAGAGGTGGAAAAAGAGGAAAAGAAGTGGCTTAACAAGATGGGGGCTTTTTCCCCAACTGCAAGGCCTTCAGACATTCTTTCAGATGTCTTAAACAGCTGATTACCTGAGTCCATTTCACACAGAGCATGAGGACATACGGGCCAATTGAGGTATCCACACCTATTAGGATATTTTCAGGTTTAATAGTACTAATGTAATATTTTGTAAGGCTTGTCCACATGCGATTGGAGGTAATGAAACCTCCGTTCCTTAAACACTTACATGCAGACTGTGAAAAATCAGAGTGGGTCAACCTTAAAAATCCTTTCATGCTCTGTGAGCTGTAGAGGGAAGAACTGATGTCAGGTGGGATGGAAAAGCAGTGGGAATGGATAGTTCACAGATTTCCCAAGTTTCACACCAAAAAGGACCACTACATCCTGTGCTTTCAGAATGAAACTGAAGCTTTCTTACTTCTAGGGATGCTCATCTGCCAAGAAAGCTGATCTTTGAACAGTTTTGCTGCTGCACCAGCCCCAGTTTCCCCCTTTTCTCAGATGTGGAGTAAGAAAGGGAAAGCTGCTTGAAAGAATGCTGGTTAAGCATAATGCTGTACTTGTCCATCAGAGGTGTTGCAGGATGGAGTCATGTGCTGTTTCACTGGCAATCTACAGAACAGTCTGGATCCTCATGTACAGGGTCCTTGTGTGACATATCCAAACTGTCCTTGCTTCGAGACCCACCCAGTCTGTATGTTAGATTACAAAATAAATAAGAAAAAAACAACCCTGCACTGGTACAAACAAGTGCTTACATGTTAAACAACTCATTCCTTATTCACTTCATTTGTCTTTATATGCTACAAATGCCACAACCTTTCAGCAGTCTTTAAAAAGTTTTTGAAATATCAGGATTAGAACATATCCTAAGAATATTTGTTACCAGGTAAAACACAAAAGACCACAATTTCCCTTGCATATCATTGGCTTTTCTTCTAATATTTTAAAAGCTCTTAATTTTTCTGCTTTATCTTCAGAGGCCTGTTATTCTCAAAAGGTAATGTGGTCTAAAGCAGCTGATTCTGTCACACTGTTCCATCTCAACATTTATGTTTCACAAGTTGCTCTCATGCATGCTGACACCCTGAAATGATGTTCTTCACACAGCTTCCAAAGCTCACCCTGCTGCAGCAGCACGAGGAAATAGCGGCCAGAGATTTCCCATCAGAGATGTTACACAGCAGCCTCACTGCTTCAGCTGGTGTCTGGCATGAGAAACCGTGGCAAAAGAACTTGCTTGTTTCAAAAATGGTAATTAGCAAAGGAAGGGCAGGGTGGTTTCTTTGCTGTTTCAGTTGGAGAGGGTTGTTTTTTGGCAGAACTGAGTCATGCAAGGGGCAGGACAGAGCACACTGCTCTGTATCTGTCACCTTGCTCCTTTCTTGGGGCTGCCCAGGGAAAGGTTGGCTGGCTGTTCCTGAACTGATAAAAGTCATTTTGAGGAAACACTGCTGCTGGATTCAAGAGACAGTTATACCCCTTTTGTTCTTAGATATTCCTTGACAACATCATGGGCCAAATTGCTTTTTTTGCATGTGAAGAAGCTATTCCTGAATGACCATCTGTACTGAGATGTTACTCGGGGGTTTCCTCTCCAGTGGCCCCTCTCAATAGGCTGACTCTGTGACTCAATTATAGTTGTGCTTCTGTCTTTTTAGTAGAGATGAAGCTCTTTTTGCAATAAGCTGCAGAATTCATATAATTTCTTCCTGGCTAAGAGTAATCACTGTTTGATCAAAACCTCTTTTGATTTTACTGGGCTTTGAATCAGACCTAAAAAGCGTTACCTTCTAATTATTCTGGTGGTAACTGAAGCCCTTCAGTGCCTGACAGATCAAATCTTTTACTAAGGGTAACATTAGCATTAGAGCAGGACACAAAGTAAGAAGACATTTCATCATAACTCAGTGCACTCAATGCATCATACTTCAGCTAATCTTCAATTATTGGTAAAATGCCGATGAGATTTTTTCCATCCCCTCTGTTCTTACACTACAATATTTTTTAGCGCATCACCTTTTGTGCCATGTGGTGTCATGACAAAAATAAGCAACTGGCTGCAAGAACTTCATTTGTGGCTATTTAGTTGTAGTGCTGGCATAAATTTTAATATTACTCTGCAGTAATATGTTTTTAAAGTGCTTCTTTAGAGCGAACGATACCAAATTCTTTCATAAAGGTTTGTGTTGTAAACTAAGCAAAAAATGAACACAAATTCAAGTTCTAATGATTTTGGATGATTAAATGGATTTATTAACTTCTTTGAACAAGTATCCTGCTCATTCTGTAAGAACAGAGGGGATGGAAAAAATCTCATAGGTGTAGATCAAGGACATACTTCTGCATTCCTGATTTTAGCTAGGACCAGGAAGAGTTTAAAACATTAGGGTTCTTTGAGACATTTCTTGCATTAGGTCTGTCCTGGGAAGAATAAACTGGAAAAGTCATTGTGCACAGGTTTCCTAGATTTACAATCACTCTGTCAGAGACAAAACGTCATGAAAGAGAGGTTTTGATCTGATAAGGGAAAGGGAATTAATGGAAATTGATAATTGCTAAAGCTTGGTCCACACAGAACCTCATTTAAAACTCTGAACTATAACTGCTTAAATAATGATACTATAAGCTCCTGGCGTGACTAAACACTGTGTGGGGAAAAATGTGTGACTTTTGCCTTGTTTAAATTTGTAATTAAAACAATTTTTGGCAGGTCATTAAAATTTCAAGTGGGGCATGATCCTCTCTTTCCTTTCAGCTCTGTGAGAGGGCTAGCAGATTTATGCAATGCTGTTTCTGTGGTTTGCCTTGGAAGAGATCAGTCTGATTCAGTGTTTTTCTCCTGAGGCTGAAGCAGATGGGAAATGTTACAATGGCAGTATAATACATGTGGTAATATCGTCTATATTTTCAGATACCTTGGACAAAGTCACCCCAATATAACTCCACAGCCATAATGAACTTACATCTGAGATGAGTAAAGCAGCAGGGGGGCAAATTCTACGCTGGCCAAAGTCCCTGCACAATTTTATTGGTTTCCCTGTAATTTCAGAAGTTGGAAGTAAATGAAGGATTTGGTTCTTGCATTTCATATTCCAGTGAAGGATTAAAGTGCTCTGGCATACTGTCTAAAGAAAAGAATCATATCTTTGGCTGCCAATAAATTAAGGGTATTTGTAATTCAGAAGGTTGTGGTGGGGTTCTGAATGCATAGAGCATCATTAACCTAGTTTCATCTGCAAAACGCTTTGTATTCATTCATTCCTTATTGCACTTTGTACTAATTCACCCCACATCCATTTTGGACAGTTTGTTGGATATGGATGACAGTATTTGAAATTCTTCTTAATCTGCCTCATAGAGGATATTAAATGGCTATTTGTACACTGGATACAACGCTCTTATTGTCAACCTCCTAGGGCTACTAAAGTAACTATTGTGAGGGTTTTTTCAGGGTACCAAAGACAACTCAATTTTGGAGACACTGTTAAATATCAAGTTCTATGGCTGGCCATTTTTCAAGCACAAAGACCTATGGATCTTCCTAACTAAATCCCTTGCGAGGTGAAAATTCACACTTTTGGTGCAGCAAAGAGCCTGCAAGCAGAGAGCTGGCTTTTTTATTAATATCAGAGGTCAGCAGCCTTGCTACTGAAGTGGCTGCCTGAGGCCTGGCACACAATTAGCTCTCCCTGCTCTGTGCAGCAACAGCCCCAGCTGGCACGGGGTGAGAATAAACAGCACCACATAGCCCAGGAGGGCTGGAACATCTGCAGCAGACACAACCCGACCCAGCACAGTTTATCTGCTGCAGCCCTTAAAAGGTGTGAGTGGAAGAGACAGAGCCAGAGCACACCTGATAAACGAAAAGGCTCTGCACAATTCACTTCTTTTGATTCTTCCCTGAAAGACATTTACAGCAATTTTTCTCTCTTCTACTGCTCTGAAATAATCAGCTGGACTTGAAAATCTCTCTGCTTTCTTCCCCCCGATCCTCCATATTAATGCTATTCTGTTCATACAAAAAAGAGGGAGCTACAAAGAGGACCACCCTGCCAACAGCTAAGCCACCAACAGCCTTAGAATATTGTGCAAAGAATCTTCAAAATGTCTGAGCAGATTTCAATTACTCTTTTCAAAGATTTGCAATTCCCACTACACAGCCCATTGTTTGCTTTCACTAGGAAATTCTTCTCTTAAACAGCTGGCACAGAATGACTACTGCTCTGTAGGGAAACAAGCAAACACCATACAGTAGATTTAAAGACAAAACCTGAGATGTAGATTTTTTTTTTTTTAAACAGGCTCTCATGAACATAAAATGTTTTCCAAGAAAATATGAATCCTATTTTTGCTGCTTATAGCTGAAGGAAAGCATGGGGGATGTAGTTCATTCTCCTTTGATGCTCAGCATGGCTATTACAGTGAACATCAAAGGAACAATGAGCGATGCTTCCCATATTTCCCATTAACTCTCTTCGGATGAGCAATTATTTCTGTCTTGTCTGTTTTAAAGAAAAAAAAGATGCAATTTTTTTCTTGCTTATTTTCCTAAAAGAAAATGGGAAGAAGGAAAAGAGAAGAAGCAGCCCAAAGGTAGAGAAGAGAGAAAAAAATATGTTTGCCACAGACAGCCTTCTAATGCACCGACTGGCCACTGGGCGTGAGCTGCAGGGAGCTTCAGTGGGAATTAATTATGTCCAGGAGTTTTCCAAGAACTGCCAGAGCTGAATTGCTGTGGGAAGTATTTTCCAGACACAGATCATCCTTTCATATCTACCGCTGCAAAACGTGCCCAGGATGTTCCTGTGAGTCTGCTGCCCTTTGCAGCGTTGGAGTGGGGAATAAAGGGTTGCCTGAAGCTGCCCTGGCAGGTTTGCACTCAGGAGCAAAGGTTTCACCTGATGGGAGAGCAGAGGAGCCTGTGCCACCCTCCAGGCTGGGATGCACAGCAGTTTGAAAGAGAAGCCCAGCAGCAGAAAGGGATGTGTATCCAGTGGCCATGGATAGCTTTGCGTTTTGCTGAAGGCTAAACTCTGCTCAAGTCTTAAATCTACGAGTCACATCCCTCATTTCTTGACAGTTATTTGGATGCCCCTTTAGCTGTAGGAGAAGGCTTAGGCTTTCAAAACAAAAAACCACATTCAGCCTTGAAATATACATATTTTCATTGCCCTCACATTCTTCCTGTTCAAAGTTCTGTGCATGATTTCTCCTCCCTCTCCTCTCTTCACAGAGTATTTGTGTGAATCAAAGCAAGACAGAAACGTGCAGACATTGTCAAAGGAGGTACCATTTTCATTCCCATTCTGATAGTTCATGTTTAAATGAAGGGTTTGATGTAAATGAGGGAAAATGGAAGTAGTCTCTGAGCTAATCTGAAAGGAATCTCCCCTGCTAAACTAAACAAAGCCAGAAGTCCCAGAGCTGAAGTTTATCCAAACTAAAGCCAACAAATGGTTGTTGTTGGAGGGCGTTATTCATGTTTTCCATTGTCATGTTGACATGAAACAGGCAGAGGCTTCCACTTTGCAAACTCAGAGACAAGACTAGCTCTGAAGCGAAAATAAAGAGAAGCAGTGGTTGGAAGTAGGTTAAGTTTCCTCAAATCAAAATTCAAAGAACCCTTCCTATGAAAGAGAAGATGAGAAAATATAAATGAAAAATATAATGTACTATACCCCTGTGTGAAAGATGAGCTACTCCACAGCAAATGGTGGATCTCATTCCTCCTTGTACACTTCCAGCAGGAGTTAGACCTCCCTCTCTCTATTCTGCTTACAGAAGAGGCTGTCTGATTCCTGAAATTTGTAATTGTTTACTGCCTATGGAGGTTCTCTCAATTAACTATGGTCAGAAGCAATGCTAGGGTTAATATTTGATTTTTTTTAATACAGTCTCAAAGCCATGTGAGAAATATTAATAGCATAGTCACCACATATAAATATGTAAATCCTTTTTCTCTGAAACAAAGTTTGACTGTATTGAATGGAGAAAAAATCATGAAATTCTGTGGGGATTCCTTGCAGATTTTTCCAGTGACAAAACGTCTCTTGTCAGGGCAGCCACAGAGAGGACAGAAAGGAAAGCTTCAATGGAAGATTCAATGGAAGAAAGAAAATCCCTAGAGAAGCAGCTGTTCTGCAGCAGTCACCAAGGCTTTGGGAAGCTGCCAGCAGTGAGCACACAGCACCTCTGGCACAGGGACACCCCTGCTGTGACAAGCAGGGCCCCAGAGAGCCAGCCCTCCAGGAGGAATCCACAGCATCCCCTGGGATGCAGACAGGCAGCACTCTGAGGGCCAGGGGCTGCTGAATTCTCTGCACCCAGCCATGCTGCTCTCAACAGCCTGACCTGAAGCCACAGTAGGAAAATAACACTTCTTGTACCCCTCCTGGAGCAGGAATCACGTCTGTGCCCAGTTCTCCTTCTGTACGAGGTGTATTACCATGGATATGTAGGAGGAGGGATAATCTGGTAGCAGGTAAACAATGACACTAAAATTTTTGTTCCATTTAGGGTTGGAGGTTATTTACCATCTGCCAAAAAACAAAATCAGAGTGTCCCAAAGTTATAGACAGTTGGCAGTAGATACTGAACTCTAAACTATGTTAAAGTCATGTAATCTAACGCTTGACCAGGCTAAAACATGGAGAATGAGCTAACACTAGCAGTGTTGAATCAGAATAGATTTCATTATTTCAAACTTTCAAACTTTCTCAAGTTCGTTTATTTTTTTGGGTGCTGCCAATAACAAATTGAACTGTGTTCCATCATATCAAATTGTAATAATGTAGGACTCAAATTCAGTTACTTTAAGACCATAAAACCCCCTATTTGTTAACAATATATCTTTGCCATTGCCAACAATTTCCCTTTTCTTAACTGAGATCTTTTGCCCAGTTTCTTAAACCAGTGTGACAAAAGGACAACATAATCTGGAGTATTAATGGTATGACCATTGCACTAATATCTAATTCTGTGAGCTTTGACAAGTTATTACTCCAAACCAACAAATTAAATCTTGCAACTCTGACAGCAGCTGTGGCTTGTGCTCTTCAGCAGATTAGGAACCTACCACAGAAACATCAGGAGCAGTACAGTGCTCCAGGTGCCTGCTAGCCTGGGAAAGTGCATTCTGTTATTGTTTGCCCTTCCTGATAGGCTGAACCTTTCAAATGTGAAGAGGTTGCTTTTAACCCCAAATGTTAAATGCTGCCCCTCATCATTTCCATCAGTGACCCTCAGCAAGGGTCCCAATTACGGGGGCAGGTATATCCCATTTTCTGCAGATCTCTGATAAAAACAAGGTCTGAACAACACTAGCACGTAAATGGGACAATGACTAATGCAACAGTGTCAGTCTGGTTTCTCAGCCAGCCTGTGGAACAAAAAGGTGATGGCAATTCCTTAGTTTTTTTTTTGAGCAGCAATAATTACAGCTCTAGCCCAGCTGTTGTGTAAGGTTGGCATCAGCAGAGTTTGCAAGTGACACCTGGCTGCCTATTTCAAACCTCAACACTTTGGCAGAAGCTGGAAGAGGAAACAGGATCTGCTTGCAATCTGCAGCACTAAGAGGAGAGCAAATGTAATGACTCTGACTGAGGCATCAACAGAGAGGTTTGTGCCAGCAGCAACACCCTTCTACCTCTGCCTCTTCTCCCTGTAATAAAGCAGTGGATGTTTCCAACTCCACCTCCTCTTTCAGAAAAATCAGTCTGTGTAGGTTTGGTGATTTGGTCTCAAGTCAAAAACAAATCTGGAAAATAATGAAAGGGTTATATAATGGTCTCATTTTCCTAAGGCTAATGTGTTCCAGGGGTGTGTGATATAAAATGTGTTTATGAAATTTGTCATATTTCCAAGAACATATATATAATGTTTAGAGGGGGTGGATTCCCCAGGCTTTCATTTAGCATGATTTTTCCAGACCAGAAAGGAATGTTTCAATTTTCCCAAGCATAACCTTGTCTGCTGTGTGCTTGGTAAAATATAGCTAGGAGAAAATGGAAAGAGAGGCGTAGACCCCAGATATTTCATTACTTCACATAGTCCAGGTTACTTACTATGGTTAATTATCTCTTGGCACACAGATGTGCATCATCTGGTTTTATTGTCAAAATTCTGGAGGGGAATCTTTCTGAGTTACCAGAACCTTTGAGGAGAGATAGTTCTGTTGCAAGCATTACCCTTGAACTGGAAATTTATCAACAAAGAGCACATGTGTGCAGTGTTCTGTACAGCTAACTGCTAAACATGACAGTCTGGCAGTCTCACAAATAAACTACATCTGTGCAGTGCCCATCCACTTCACATGCTATCTAATCCTTCCCAGTTAATAAAAAAAGAAAGTAAAATGGCCAAATCAGCTGTTTAAAAGTTTTCCTAAAATATCATTCTTTTCTCTGGGATCAGAAACGGGTGCTCAGCAGGAAAAGTCATTTGCATTCTGCCTCCTGCAACCTACATGTAATGGTTATATATCATTTTAATACTGCAATTTGCAACTGAAAGTAATATGAAAGGTCAATAAGTCTTGTCAGAGAGATTTTAGCATTCAGCCATTACCTCAGAAATGAGTTTCCTGACCAAGCATCCAAGATAATACTTGCATTACAAGGAAAACACTAAATTACCTTAGAGCAAAAAATTCCTTGGAATAGTACTGAAGGGTTTCTGGCATTGCTGTCACACTGCATTCAGAGTTTTCCTAATGACCTCAGTGAAGTTCCTCAAGGACTGGGATGTACCTGTGAGAAATGTCCTGCTCTGGCTGACTCAGGTGTCCTTTAAGCATCACAGATGCAGCTGAGACAGGCCCAGATCCATCTGCCTTCCCTTTTGGCACTGATGTGAGGGCAATGTGGATGTGCCTCCTTTGTAGGCAGTGGAAACTGCCAAATACCTCCAGTCTGTCTAGCTAAAATTAATGCTGTCTTCTGTGAGTAGCTGTCATGATTACCTCTACAAACTCAAGATAAATGGGATGAATGCAGGCTGCAAGGCTTAGCAAACGCTTTCACAAGTTGTGCATGATGGTGGAGAGTGGATTTCTTTCCTAAAGAAGCATTCTAAGATCTTACACTTTTGAGTAGTTTAATATGCAGGATGTAAAGGTGCCTTCAAAGGGTGGAACCAAATATACCTTGCTGGAATCTGAATTGTCTGTCATGTGCTAAGTGCTGGCTTCGTGGCCCGTCAGCCATCAGGGGACATCTTATCTTGGACATGAGCAGGGCTTTAAAGCCCTGACACACATCAGAAAACCTGGGTTGTGTCAAGGGGACCTCACTTCCAGGCTAAAAACATCCTGGTGGGTTTCAAGGACACACAGCTTTTGGTGGTGGAATTCACAGAATATTCCTTCTTGCACAGTATCCAGATCCCAAGCTCTAGAAGAGGTTTAGCCTGAGGCTGTACTCAAATCTCCATTCCAAGCTATTACAGCAAGACAAAGAAACACATAGCCCAGGGGTACATCTGACTACCCTAAACTCAGTGTATACTGAGCAATTTCCTTAATATCTTGCCAAGTCTTGTCTCCTGGCAGGCTTTCTCAAGGAAAATTTTATATTGACTTACATTTGATACTAACCATATAAACATTTTTCTTGACAAGAGAGAGCATTTAAGCATGTCTGGAAATTCTCTTTTCAGTTGTGGAAAATTTGGTTTCCCAGTCCATTCCCTGCCCTGCACTTGAATTAGTGATACAAATAATCAACTCCTTCAATTATTATTTTCTGTGAGAAAAGCATATTCAAATGTGTGGAAAGAAACATTCCAAAGTGAGGAGAGAGTCCAATTTTTAAGGGATAACCAGTGATTTATCAGTCTCTCTGTGTAACCTCATCCCTGTAAATAGTATGGAAGTTAGCCCAGTAAGGAAATGTTACAACACTATGAAACAGGAGTGTGGCAGAGAAATGAGAATACTCATTCACACTTCATTTGTGTATTGCTCTTCTACTCAAAATTTACCATTTATTAAGTCAAATATATGTTGCACCTCAGAAATGTCCAGGGATATGACTAGAGTGAGGGAAGGAGACCTGGCCCTCAGGAGAGAAATAAAATTGATGTTCCTTCTCTTTATATTGGATGATCTCTTAGTGCTTTTCCCTCTGACGATAGACATAGGTATATAAAAGAACACTTACTGCATATTAAATATAAAGAATATATATTGTCTGCTGCTGTAAGCAAACTTATAGCACACATTTGCTCAAATTTTATAATCACTGCATTTTATAATCTTTACTGAGGATTATTGGAGAGAGAGTTTGTATATGGCAAAGCAGAAAGAGAAAAGGATCAGTTCACAGTAAATTCATTTTGCTCTCTACAAAATATTTTTATATGCATTGGTTGGAGTTTTTTTAGTAGACTCTTAGGCTTAGCCCCTGTCTGTTCTAGGTGAGGGAGGCTGGTGCTGCAGAGGCTGCTGCCTAATTTGCTCGTGCACAGATCCTCCTGAGCTCCAAGTGCCACCAGGCTGCTCCTGGTGGATTCACTCTCACCCCTCAGCTGGGGTCCCTGCCCAGGTATGGTGGGACAGCTGGGTTTGAACTGGCTCAAGGAATTGTTCTCATGATGTGTGTCATTCAGAGTAGTGCAGGGTGTGATTTTAAAGGCATTTGGCTTTCCTTTACAGCACTACAGTTTCTTTGGCTTATCGTGCTGATTGTAAGGTTATTCCTTGCTTCTCTGTAGGAATAAATAAATTGCTTTCATATTTATGGGAGAGAAAAGTCTTTTATCTTAAGGAAGGTCTGGTTTACAATATCTGGCAAGCAGGAACTGAGCACATCCAAAAAAGGTCAGCTGTACTTGTGGAATGTCATCTGTTTAACTTAAATACTCATACCACACTTATCTTCACTCTAGGTTGAATTCTTGTATACAAAGTGCTTTTCTCCCCTCTGAATTCCATGTTCACTTGGTTTTTGGTGTTCTTGCTCTCTGTAAACATGCACATACACACTCCCATGGACTTCCACATACCACTGCTAATCAGTCTTGTGAGGGGCTGAAGCAGCCTGCAGAAGCCTGATTCAAACTATTGCAGCTGAGGGAATTAATTTACCCTCCTGTTCTATGCCAAAGTAAAAATTCAGTAAGTTGACATATTTTCATATATCACTTTTAAAAACTCCTTCAGCAAAACCATTCAGAAGTTTAAGGCTTTTTTTCTGCACGCAAATTGTTGAAAGAAACCCCCACGCTGCCAGTGTAAGACAAACAAGTACAAAGGAGAACTCCAAATAAAATAGCTGGGAGCAAAGACTTATTCCTTGTGACAAAGAGCTTCCAGGCAGCACTGAGCTAACAGTTAAAATGTTATTCCAAGAGTTAAAAGA
Source organism: Thryothorus ludovicianus (assembly GCA_013397245.1). NCBI lineage: Eukaryota > Metazoa > Chordata > Aves > Passeriformes > Certhiidae > Thryothorus > Thryothorus ludovicianus. The sequence goes on along the minus strand of VZTB01015530.1, from coordinate 862,433 downwards.
AATAGCTTAGAATCTCTCTGGTATCTGTAGCAGGAAAACAAATAAGAACAAGAACAAATGCAGCCAGGGCAGACAGCACTGTACAGTCCTTCTAACTTTAAAGAAAGCAAAGCAAAGAGAAACCTTTGGGATGATACTGAAAATCCCTGCAGCTTTCAGCTTCACCGTTAAATATCTGACTGCTGAATAAGTGAAGGAAAAGTGTTCTGGTGAGATTCGTGCATACACATTTCTTACAAGCTACTAAAATTATTGGTAAAAAATAAAAATAAAATAAAAACATGAAATCATAAGAAGCTTGAATTACTCACCGACTTGTTGTGCCAAAATAACTGAGGGTTGAAACACGGCAAGAATGAGCAAAGTTACTTTTTGCACAGAGCTCATCATGTCTAAATATTAGACATGAGACTCTCTGTGCAAAAATAAAAATGGGGGGGGAAGAAAAAAAATCTATTCAAAATAGCAACATCGGTTGTTCCCTGCCCTTCCAGCACCGGGCCATGTACAGAACTCAGCCACAAGCATTCCCCAGCTTTGGCCTTAAATAGGAAAAAAATTGGCTTACTTTTCTTTTCCACCCCCTTTACTGAAACATGAGAAGAAGACCCATCCCCTAACAGTAAATGAATGATTAATATTTCTCTTGGCTTTACAGAAGACTAAAGTCAACTAAACAAGACACACAGCACATCTGGAACTTTAGTGTGCACACAGAGCCCATGCTGACACTGTATATGAACAGCCAGTGTGCACTCTGTGTGACATATATGCACGTGAAAAAAAGCCCCATGGCCAAAGCTCCCGGGGTAAAGCATTTTTTCCATGTTAATTAGGAGTCAATTTGGGTGAAACTCAAAGAGGATATTTAATTCTTAGTGCTCCCTGACAAAGATAAAAGGTAAGTAATGTTGTAGCTACACAGACTGAAAGAATCCCAGAAGTGGAGGAGCAAACCTGGGTGTTTCTGCTGATGAGCAATCAGAGTTAATGAAAGGAAGGACTACAAATCACACTTCTGTTCCAGTGCTTTTCTCACCATTTCCACCTCACAATGTGATTTTGTGTTACCTGGGGAGAAAGCAAACAATTAAAAAAATTATGAAGAGAACAAGATTGCAAATCACAAGCATCAATCTCTCCAACTAAATCTTTTCAAGTAATTCAGTTTGATGCTGTCATTACAACATTTGAAAGGAATGCAGAATATTTTTCTTGTCTGTTTGCTCCTCAAACAAGAAGGTAGAGAGGACAAAAAAAAAAAAAATCTTGAGACTACTATTGCCTTTTAAACATAGTTATTTCTTTATTTCACACAAAACTTTATTGAGAGTAAGATCAGAGCACACACACTTGTTTTCCGAATCAGATGGTTTGAGCAGGCTTTGTTATGAATCTAGTTTTGCTGGGAATGTAGCCCTAAGAGACTCCAAAGTGAATGCAGAAAGCTGTCACTGTGGACATCTCTGCTAAAACAATGATCAAACCAATTGCTGCTTTCAGTCAATCAATCTGATCCAGGTCATGTCTTGCAGAAGTGCTCATTCATTTGTTCTCAAGTGTTGCTGAGATTACAATGACCCAGGCAACCATCCCTCCTCTCAATAATTTGTGTCATGAACTGTCATCCAAAAAAGGGGCCCATGACTTTGTATGCATCACGAAATAAGAACAGCCTGAAGTTTAATCTAGTAAGTATTGGATCTCATTTCAAAACCCATTTGTCTGAAAAAAATTTGCACTTAAACTGAAACACTCTCTGCTGCTGGGGTCACCTGAGGTGGAGTAGGTTGAAGTATGAAGAGTTCTTAAATAATTTCATGTCACTTTTAACATATCCTGAGTGTCTCTTCTGCGTCTTAAATGTTTACAAGGTATAAAATACCTTGATACATTCCAAAGGAATTACACACCACTTTTCACCCTTGAACCTCCCAATATTCCATGCCTGTCTGTATTGCATTGGCAGAACTATTTCCTGCAGGTTTGGGTTTTCATCACCAGGATCTTATCTCTTAACAGGTTAGGTTATTTGGATTATAGCATTCAAGTAGCTACAATCAACAAACAGATAACCAGTCCCTGTTGAAGCTATCCTAGAACATAAAACAATAGGCTTCAAATTTTTATGCAAGGGCCTCTAAGGTTTTCTCCTCTTCTGGAGTTTTGCTCAGAACATAAATACAACAAGAAATAAATCCAAGAACTTGGACTTTTTTTGTCTCTCTTTGGTAGAAATGTACAAACAGATCAAACCCTGGATAAAAAACATTCTCAGCAACAGAAAGAGAATTAAGCTGGATTAATTGTTATCAAGATCATATGCAGGTCAATTTTCTGTAACAATGTCTATGTGTTTTTCACAGTAATTGTTTAATTTTCACAAAGCCTAATGACTGTTTCTTGGTAAGTTTTTACACTTGAGGAAAAAAATAATTCATTCAAGGTCTTTGACTTAAAAGCACTTTCACATCGAGTTCTGCAAATTTTTTAGCCTATTTGATCACAATAAACATTTCTCTGAATTTCTTAAATCTAACCTTTCAAAAAGAGAATACCCTTGGTGACTCCCTTATTTTCACTAATGCTTGCCTCCAGTTTTCAGACTACAACACTTGTCTGAGTAAAACTTAAATTTTAACTCTTCTGGATATTCCACCTTAGATATTATGCTATTCTCTAGCTAGATTAGAAACCCAAATTTACCCATAACACCTACTCTTTGCCATAGACATGGGAGTATCAACATGTGTGCTTTAATTTGTACAGAAATGAATCCTGGGGTTTCTATGTAGAAGCATAAACCATATCTCTTGGTGATTACACCCCATAAAAACAGCAACCCTTCCATGGTTCTGCAGTGTATTCTCTGTGGTTCAAGGAACAACGCACAGCAATGCTCAGCGTAAATAAAATTCCTCATCAGCACTACCTTCACATAATAGTGGCTGTAGAATTGACTTTATAATTCTGGTGTAAAACTCCCTGTCAACTGTCACTTACTGTCACAAGTCAATTCCTTTTGAGTGGCATTCATCATTTTACTTACATGGCCTGAGGAGGCTGTGGCATAGCAACATTCCTTGAACATTCTCTGCACAATTTGTGTTCAAAGTCTTCCTTTTCACATCCTCTGCACACAAACAGCCTCCCTAAAAACAGGTTCTTGAGTCTTGCTGGTGTCTTGTTTAGCACTCATCTTCCTAGGGATACAACTTCTTGGCATCTGGACTAAACTGGCAAAGGTACTCATATCAAAATTGGTGCACCTTTGATGGAGGAATCTGAAATAATTACTTGTAAAACTAATTGAATGTATTTGTGCTCTACAGTAGGTACCATAAAAGATGTGTAGATCAAAATGTTGACTACCTCTCCATCAGATGCTGGAATATTCATGCAATCTGGGATTCCTTGTGCCTGTTTGAGTATTGTGGTTAGTGACATTCTGCCTAAGAAAGACAAATGAGAAACTTGCTTTTACATATTTATCAGGTGACCTCTGGTCCACCCTGCCAAAAGTTCAGTCCTTAAGTAAGTAAATGATATAAGTGTTGCTTTAAAAGTTCCCAAAGTTCTGGCCTGTAGAATCAACTGGTAAATATTCCTTGTTTCTGAGAGCTTAATCTCAATTAGGAATCTTGAAATTTTGCCTTTGCAGTTACTCCTATGCCACCAACAAGATAGTTACTTTTTCTGTTCTGTGTGGATTTTAATGATAGTAAAGAATCTCCAAATTTTAAAAGGAGTCTGCAGTTTCACAGAAATAAAGCACTATGAATCAAGCAAATAGTGACAGAAAGCACAGTGGGGGAAAAAGCCTACAAGACAAACTGAATCTAGAGCCACTTAACAAAGAAATCCCCAAAACACAGCCACATGTTTCTCAACCATTTCTGTTTGTGAGCTAGAAGCAATGCAAATTATGACAAATGCCCTAATGGACAATCACTGGAATGAAGACAGCCAAAGCAAGAAATGGTTTCATTCTTCTCCCATCTTTCCATTTTCACTAGAATTTTATCTGAAGAGAATGGGAAATCAGATTTTGAGACCCAGGCTCTTGTTCACATGTGCTCTTTTTTCGGCTTTGCACATTCTCAAGGTTTCCACAAACTAAAATTCTCTTTTTTTTCCAAAGTTCTGTGCAGATTAAATAAAATCCTTCATCTGAGTCATGTTGGGAACTAACTGTGTTACAGCACAGCTGTGAAGGCTCTTAAGGCAGAGCCAACATTATGACTGCATGCGGGTGAAGCAGAGACAGCACCCACAGCGTTTTCTCTTCCCAGCAGGAGGGACAGAAGCCAAACCAGTTTAATGACCTCTGGGTGTACTGGGGAATTTGACATCCATGGCCAGGGCGGGGTTTCTCTGCACTCAACACTCACCTTCTCCTGTCGCCAGGGATGGAATCTGTTAATTCAGAACTTTGGCTCCACGCCTTCTTGAAGATGCTCCTCCTTTTCACCGAGGTGGCAAAATTATTTTGAAAGGAATCCTTTCTTCTTGTCTCTAATCCAGATTTCCACTGGACAACTGAAAAAAATAAACCCCACGTCTTCATTTCTTAAAGAAATAGCACAGTCCTATGCACCTAAGGAAGTATTTAATGAAACAGCTACGAGATTTTCTGTCAGGAGAGTGTCTTGTAAAGGTTTTTGTGCTCTGCAACTTGTGGTTGTTGGACATTGAAATAATATAAGATTGTAGAAAATATTTATAAATTTAAGAATAAACTCGGTTCTGAATTTGTGTGTCTACTTAATTGTATACAATCACAAAATAAATAATATTTTGATATATCTCTAAGTAACAAAAAATGTGTTAAATTCATCAGAAGAACAGTCCAAGAATGATTTATCATAAAAAGCAGGATATCCTTTCTACCTCAGGGCTGGTGCAGAAAGTGGAGGTCCATCATGCAAATCACTCCCTCTTGTTGGCTCTGCTCAAATCACTGTTGCTCCAGACAGCACAAGTGGGTCCCACAATTGCCCAGGTTTATTGCACTTCAGCTCTTGTTTCCTGTGGGATCTCACCACCCAAATGTTCCAGGCTTTAGGCTTCAGCAGTAGCAATCCAGCAGATTTTAGGAGCACTTTTTTTTGGTCATCTCTTTTAAATTAAAAAAAAAAAGAAAAGAAAAAGAACTGCAAGATGTGGTCAATACATTTTAAAAATCATTGTTTCACATTTTTCTGTTTGTTGATTTATTGTTTTTTCTAATGAGGGAATAAATATTCTTGTTTGAATTTACTAAAGGATAACAAAAGGCCATCCGTACTATGACTCATCCATTAGAAAAAATAGAAAACAGAACACAGGATTAAATGTTTTAACTCTTGATATGTTCAATATTAATGGGCTGGGAAGCAAGAGAAATTACCAAGGCAAAAGCAAAATATTGAAATTTTGAAAAAAACCCAACCTTTTTTAAATGAAGGCCACTGGAGATGTGCAAGGAGGTCAGAGACCATTGCAGTACAAGAGTCTTCCACTAAAAATGAAACCCCAGTTTGAAAAAATAAAAGAAATAACGGTGTTCAGGAACAGAGTCAGCCCAGTTTTGATGGTATGAGGCAGGTATGGCCTTCCCTTCTGCCCGTAAGTGTTCCATGTGTCCCAAAGTGCACACTGATTTCCTAGAAAGGAGAAACAGCATCCAGCTGCCTTTCTGGAAGGAGGGGAGCTGTACCACGCTGGGGCCAGCCCTGCTGCTGCTGCTTACAGCAGTGGGTGGACAGCCTGGAGGGCTGACTGCAAGGATTCTCTGGACACGTATTTTATGGGATTTTTGGTGATCTGTCACATTCTTTTCCCAGCTGTTAACTCCAGTATCCTGTCATAGAACCACAACAGCTCTGCTGCTGGAAAGTGGTGCCACTTATGAATTCATGTCATGAATGGAGCAGCAACTTGGGACCCTAATTTAGATGTATGGGTTGATCTGTTCTGGCTTTCAAAGGCAGCTTTTAAAACACCTTTCCTTTCAAGATGAATCCTGTCCTAAGAATATTACATCACTGTCTGGTATCAAGAGACTCAAAGTCTATACCAACAGCATCAAGTATAATGGCATATAAAGAAGATATTAAATAAATATAAATAGGTATGTAGCTATGCCACTTATCTGAACTGATTTTATGGTTAAGCTCTATATGGGCTTGCTGGTTTTATCTTAATATTGCAGAACACAAGACTCTACTTCAAAAAGATTAACTGTATGACAGTAGAGCTGTCTGGGCTATGACAGGAAAGGGTGGGAAAGTTTTCTTAGATATACTGAGTAAAAAAATACCACAACCCCACAGGCACCTCTGCCCCCAAAGCAGTAACAACAAAGTTGTTGGAGGCTCCGGTGACCAAGTTCAGTAGTTAGAAAGAATCATCTGGAAAACCAAATGAAAATACCACACATTCATTCATTTTCATCCCTGCAGATTCTTTGGCATGAAGAGTGGTAATAACATAATTATTTTTAAATTTTTACTTGAAACCATTATGTAAATTGGATTCAAACTTTTCTGTGAATCAGAAAATTGTTATGGTTCATTCAAGATCCACTTGCTCTGTTTCTTAAAGACATGGGATGCTTTCTATCTCCTTTCCTAAAAATTGTGTCTCATGGAAAACAGAAGTAAATATAATAGGAGAAACATGCTTTATAAGTGGAACAATTTAGCTTTTTTTCCAATAAACAGCTTTGAGGTGTGAAATCTTACTCCTTAATACAAGAATGTATTTTTTCTCAGCACATCATTTTCTACACACATGGAAAATTCAGAAAAGTGCCTCTTCCAATTAATTAAATCCTTATTTGAATGGTATTAAACATCCCTTTTTTCAAATGGCAGTGAACAGGCGGGTATGATTATAATGAAAAACAACACTCTTAGGCCAGAATTGTGATTACAGAAGAGTACTGTAGTCATGATTTTGAGAGCAAAGAATTGAGAGTACGCCTTGAATGGAGACATAACCTATCCCACCTCCCCAAGTCCAGCTGAACCCCTCTTCTCAAAGGGCTACTCCACCAAACTCCTGCTAGAGATCAGTCAAGCTCCAGGACCCGCATCACTGAAGAAATCTTGGACACAGAAAATTAGAAGAAGGAGCAGCAGAAAGGATCTCTTGATGAATGCCACTACACCTGGTTAGTATCTATTCCAAGGTGAGATCTGGTGTGGGTGACTCTTTCCTGAAGCTCACAGCACTGGCAGCATTCAGCCACTTCAGCTGCATTACAGGAGAGAAGCAGAGTCTTGTTTGCAAAGAGATCCCCTGGTGGGAAGAGAGGACTATACAAATCCTCCCTCTCCAGGGCAACTCTGCATCCCACTGGCATGGAAAGAGTGCTGGTCCCCTGCCACCCACCCTGCATCTCCCCCACTGGCTTCTGCTCCTTCCCAAGCCAGCAGAACACACAGCTCTTGGGAATGCTCACAGGACATGGGCACAGGACTGAAAGTCTGAGCTGTTGGTACAGAAATCTCAGGTTCTTTGCACTACAGAGAATTAAGCCTGTTTCCATTCCCTGAACTTTGGGTTTTAATTTAGGAATTGCACTTCCTAATTTCTAGAGGCCAGGAGGTCAGGGTTGTTATTGTACTATATTTCCCATAAGCTGCCTTCCTGTATGTCTCTATGTTTTGCCATTTTGCACTAAAACACTGCATACCATAAATTTTGCAGCTCCCAAGGTACTACCCATGACCATTTTAAGTACTCAGAAAGGAAAGATTTTCCTTTGGAAGAGTAATAATATTTCAAAATTACTAACTACTTCATACATTTACCATCTATAGAGGTCTGAGCACTTTATCAAGTGGAACCCTTATGTTAATCAAATGGGAAACAACAACATCAGGATGAGAGAATATATTCTAAAAATACAAAATAAATACATGAGCAGAATAAGCATGAACATTAGTCCCAGTCCAGTGCCACATTTAGTGAATTATAGTTTTACAATGGAGGTTTTCAGGTACTTCAAACTTGATCCTCACCAGCCAGATGTTACTCACCATGATTCCTCAGAAATATAACTGGCATTCCCATCAAACTCTTGGTATATTTAGAAACAGAATTGTGCCACNAACTTGATCCTCACCAGCCAGATGATACTCACCATGATTCCTCACAGGGAATGAAACAGTAAAACATTCTGGGGTATTACACTGCAAATTGGTTAGTCCTCTGCCACTGTTCAGGTAGTGCAGACCCCCAGATTGAGATCAATACTTCTGGCTGAACTTCCAAAAGAAAAAGAAAAAAAGCCATTTCTTAAATACAGGTGCAGCGAAGAACAAATTTCTGAGGATGTATTTAATCAATACTCTTATAATGGTTAACATTTCTAAAATGTGCACAAGCTACTGAGAGCTGCACTGCTGTTCCAAGCTAAATTGGGCATTACAGTACAAAATATACCAAGGAACTTATCAATTTTACTAGCTGATACAAAAAATAGCAATACAAATAATAAATTGCTTTCCACCTCATGCCTGTTGTCCGTAAGTGCAATTCCTTCCATTTTCATAGTTTGCAATGACTGCTCTAGGGAAACAACAGAAAAACCCAAAACTTTCAGGATGCTTTCCATCAGTGTCTGTTCTAATGCTTTTTAGCCTGGGGCGACCTCAGGATAAAGTTTTACAGTAGCCTTCTGCAGGTGCCTGCACGTTAGCCTGGGTGTGATACAAACCAGGAGCCTGTAGGTTATAAGGCATGAAACACATTCTGACAGGAGTATTTACTTGGTTCCACATTGCAAAAGAGAATAAAAGATCTTTTCTTGTTGAACAGCCCTGCAGCTCCCTCTTACACGCAGAGCATGTAAGCAGTGCCTGGCTCTGGGGGCTGCTGTGTCACAGCAGCACCTTGAAACCTCGGTGGGAAAACGAGAGCAAATGTACTACATGCTGCAACAGGTTGTCACATGATATAGTTTGCAATATTTAATAGCCACCTCCTGTTGTAAAATGGTGAAAAACTTGTGTGTGGTATGCCATTGTTAATATCAAGGGAAGATCATGGAAAAGTTTATGAACTTCTAGTGGGATAGATCCTCACTATCCTCAAAGTCAGAGCTGCTTTCTGTGTAAGCAGCTGCTCCTGCCTCACCTGGCTGCCACAAGTATCACACCCTTCAACAAAACCAAGGACACGCATCCTCTAGAAACATTAAGAGAATGAAAGCTGCACAGTATATTTGGTGAGAATTTGTAACGTTTATGGTGCATGAACTAAAAACTGGTGCCATGTGATGTTATCACCAAAAATGTTTTGAGTGTCAGGACCTCCATTTAAAATAAAGTCTAACAAATGATGTCATAGGAAAGGCTGAATTTCCCTACCCTAAGTGCAGATGATATTGTGATACAGAGAAAACAATAGCAAAGGTGTGTGTGTGTGTTCAGGGCAAATTTATGGCACCGACATTTTAGTGTATTTGTGAATTTTACCCTGGACTTCTAATAAAGATGGATGAACACAGAGCATACAAAATTTCAGCAATGGATTTTGGTCATATTTTTTCATTAACTTGAGAATAAGATGCTTTTAATGTGGTACTTGTGAAAGTACACAAGTAGAGTGGACTGGAATTTCTGCTGAGAAAAGAGTAAAAAATAATTCAAACCATAAGAATTCAGAGAATTTGACCTTGAATAACTTATAATGTTATCACTCTAACAAAGTGTACTACTTTTTCTTTGGACCCAGTGCTTCGTTCTTTTGGAATACAATGAGCAAGGAATCTTTAATCTATTCATGCAGAGCTAATGACTCCTCCAAAGAGAAAAAAAATTATTAATCCTTCCCAGAAATTTCTGCATCTGGCTCTTTCTGGAACTGATATTGAAGTATGACATTCTGATATGTTTCAAGCAGAAAGGAAACTTTGAAGATTCTGTTTAAAATAAATCAGAATTCCAAAACACATAGATGCTCATTATGCAAGTGTTAAAATAGATAGGAAACATTTATAGACAAACCAAGGTCTTTTTGATGAACTGAGTAGTGGAAAGAAAGCATAAAAAAGCAAGACTTTTTCTCTATTTTCTGCTTCTGTGAAAGTGTCAGGCAAAAATGGCACATGAAAGAAATTCTTGCGCCATAGAGTTTTTTCTACAATTTCAACAAAGGGTGTGGGAAACAATGGTAGCTATTAACATGTAAGTCAGACACTTGAATATGTTGAAGACTATATGAACATCACAACTTTATCAGGCCAATACAAAGACACTTCCCACACTCATTATTATTGAAGTACTTCTGGTTTCCCAAGAGTAACACTAACCACATCTAGGCTGGCTTGATCTCCTTGGGAATCCAGGCTCAAATGCATCTGAGCTGTGCCTTTGATGAGCACAAAAAAAAAAAAGAAAAATTTTTCAAAAATTACTGTCAATTTGTGTGGAGGGAGCACCTACTATGAGGTAGAAATATGACCCCAATACATACTGGCTTGTTTACAAGAAGAGGCATCTGTGAGCACCTGCAGATCTCAAGGCTCCTGGATGGTCTATATTTTTATATAGACCATTTTTACCTGCTGCATTCTCCTTTTTTGGAGCTTCTGACCTAGCTCTCATTCCACTTACACATCATTTGGTTAACTAAGAGACTGGGAACAACATCTGGAGTGCAGTTGGACAAAAGGAGAAGCCCCAGCAATGAGACAGAAGAGGAGCTGTTCGGAGCCTGCTCTCCAAAGCCCTCACCCCTGTCCCCTGAGAGCCATAAAGCAGCCCCAGAGCCAGGCAGCAAGGCACAGGCTGGACACTCTGCTTCCACAAGTCACTGCTTGGCTGACCCTGCAGGCTCTCAGCTATCTTCAGGGAATCCAGAGCTAGAAGCTGCTCGCTCTTTTAACATTTCTGACTTTCACAGTCATCACACTAATAATTTTTTTTCTAAACTACTTAGCACAATAAAAATTTAAGGACAGCTAAATCGGTGCTTCTGTGTGTGCTGCTATTTCACTGCTAGCGTGTTTGTAACATGGACAGAAAACTTTGCCCAAAAGAGTTTCCAGTATCTCTTTGTGTTTTGCCTTGACAATTACATCAAATTTAACTACTCAGGTTTCATGCTTTTAGCATTAATTTCAATGTTAAGAAATGTTTGTGTTTTCACAGACTCCTCAATTTTTAAGCCAGACGTACTCTAAAGTGGTCTCCACACATGTGAGATTGTAAAATAAGTGTTGCAAATTGTTCCTTTGCACATTATTATGAATATCTTGACTATTTTCACCAGTAATCTTTATCTTTAGCCAGCTCTATTTCTGTGAAAGCATGTTTGTCAGCCATGGGTTACCATCTAACCTCTCTTGAGTTAACTGGGCAGTTCTGTATTTTTGGTCTCCTTTCAAACAGAACTAATATTAAACCACCAAAACAATCACCTGTCAAGGCAGGTCACTAAAAATTTAGAGAGTTTCAGCTTCTGAAGAAACTCTCAAGGTGTGTAGGATGGGAATTTCTGGAGTGCCCAGGAAAAGGGATGCCGGGATTCTGAGAGACTTTGGTTTTGGGAGGAACCAGACCAAGCAGTTTTGCAGGCAAGAGGTTGACATTTGAGCCCTGGAGCCTGTGAATGGAGCAAACTGGAACATCAGATCACACGAGGACAGAGCAGAAATGCAGAAAGGCTGACACCTCAGCCCTGCCAGCCCTCCTGGAGCTTTCTGCTCCATCAGTGCCTTTGTGGGAGCGTGCTGGAGGAGCTCTGCTCCCGTCTCTGCCTCCAAACTCATGAGGCAAAGCCAGCAACAACAGAACAGCATATTTTCTTTACACATGACAACCTCCACCCATTGAACTGAACCGGAGTCAAGACATTTTGGCACGTTAATAAATAAAATGTATTCTGCCTGAAATAAGTTAATATAAGGATTGATCCATCTGTGCTCCAGAATGCATCTGGAATGAGATAACCCTACAACAAAAACACTTAATGCACTTCATCCTTGCCCTTTGCCACTTAGTGCATACAGAAGCTTTGGGATTTGCAGATCTTGAGCTTTAAAAAATTATCTTAATAAAAGGACCTTGCAAATCATGATTAGTTTTTAATTGCAATCATTTTTAGAATGATAAAATGACATATTTGAGTTTCAGACAAATCTTATTTTCTTAGCTCACAGGGCAATAACAGTTATATTTTCTTTGCAGATCATGTGAGTCTTTTAATATATTTTTGTGGTTTTAGCATCTTCTCTTGGATCAGAATTTTAAAAAATTTTAATCTGCATCTACCTGAACCTATAATTCCTTATCTGAAAACAAAATCTCACTGTTTATCATAATGACACAAACCATTTTTAAAAAGTGTAACTTCTTTGAGATGTAACTTACCTTTCTGCCTTTAAAAGTATTTTTGTACTTAATACACTTGAAATAAATATTGTATTATATATTTTATTATAAACTGTCCTTACTTTCCCAAGATTTGGCCCATTTCATGAGATGACAGCCTTGGACAGCATATTTGGATGTCCAAGTTATTTTCACAGTTGCTGGTTATCCTTTCCCCAGTCTCTGTGTACTTTGGGAAGGACAGGGCCTGGGCAGAGTCACTCTATCCAGCTGAGAATTTGAAAAGCAAAAGAACCACCCACAAAATGAGCAGTCACTTTGGACATTGCTGCAGCAGAAGCAGAGAGGCATCGATCTGCCTGCCAACCTTTCACCAGCCCAGCCTTGTAAGCAAATTTCTGGCGTGTCTGCCATGTGATCTTCTTGAAGGACACATATTTATTTAAAAGCTGCTTTGTTTTTTGTTTTTTTTTTAATTTATGGCAAATAAATTGACTGCATACTGCCCAGAGATTCCTTTTCTAGGGTGTGCAGTTTTTTCAACATTTATTAATAAATTTACCAGGAGCAGAAATAATGTATGTAAACTCAGGGATTATTCTAACTCACCTGGATAAAGTGATATTTTTGGTGCTGCAGACATAGGCATATGCAGTAACATGGAGGAACCTTTATGCTCTACAATAAATGGTCATCAGCTTCTTTGAAAACCTAAAATTAATATATTGACTGATTAGTCACTGAGCACTACAATCAGGGTGAAAGCAGGTTAGGAATTTGCATTAGATGGAAATATTATTGACTCCTCAGCTTTGAAAATCCCTCTGATGATTGGAAGACACAAAACTAAAGACTAATTATGTTGGGGAGTGTTTGCAAAAGATGTTACTCATTTCTCTGGAATGTTTGGATTGCAGATCCTTGGTTCTGGCCACATCTGTCTTTTCCACTTTAGACTGTGTTTTACACTTCTGCCCTATTGATTGTCCTGCGCTTTTGTTCCCATTTTCAGCAGTCCTATTTGGTATTTTTTATTCAGATAACTCAAGGAGAAATAGAATAGATTAAAAAAAAAGAATTATTAATCTACCATTTCCTGCAGCCTTTTCAATAAAAATATCCCTGGTATTTTCTAGTTAGAAAATTTTAGACTATTGCTGGCTGACTTTGAGTGAATTAAAAAGTCCAGGTGATTAGATCCCTAAATTGCATCTGCAAAATTAATTTCTGTCTATGCTGGCAAATAGGAAGTTATTCTTTTGTTTACTATGCTTAAAAATTTATTTTTTTTTCCCCTAAAGTACCCATAGTAGTATCTGGACATAAAGTTAGTCATAACTCCTCAGTTTTTGGTTTCACACTTCATCACTTTGGTCTTTGCTAATACTATAATCCTCAACTGGCCCAACATCTCTTTTCTTACAAAACTCTTCAGTATTATTTATCAAATTCCCTTTTAGTATCTTCACCTAGCTCGTTAAAAACCACTTTTCAGGCTTTTCTTTTGCCTCCTAGCTTCTGTAAAATGAAGCAAAGGAGTAATGTTGAGACACAAATTTCTCTGCATGTCTACAAAAATTCCCACTAACACTCTTCTCTTCTGTGGAAGTGTTAATGGCAAAGAAGCACAAAAATTTTACAAATATCATACAAAAGCTCTCAAAAAAGTTAAGACCTTGGTCTTAAATAATTTTCATTCTTTCTCTGGGAAAAGCGAAAAATATTTTCTTCCTGACCTCTGTACTAAACAATAAGTATTCTGTAATTGTGCACAGCATCTCCTTTACTTTCCAAATTCCCATCTACAGAAAATATGATCAAAGCCTCTGTATGGTCAGGAAAACCCTAGACTTCATGAAGGAAAACAATGTAAAGTTCATAAAGTCCCATGAAAATTGATACGTATGGAAAGTTTCCTGTAAATTATGTTGGGAAGACTTATGTAGAGAAAAATTTGAATCTTCAATGTTCTGTTTATCTGATGCTGAGGCTTCAGTGTTTACTTTCCATCAGTCTGTGTTTACAGTGGGTTTGTGGACATTAGATTAGATAGCAATGAGATGTGTAAAAGCCTGGGAAAAAATGAACAGTTGACTTCTTAGTTCCAGAAAACATATAAACTGTCAGTAACTTTTGATATCATAATGACCAATAAGTACATGTTATTAAGTAAGCTTCATGTGTTTCAGCTTCAGAGTGAATTGCTTTGGGTTTTTTTGTGGTTGGGTTTTGGCATTTTTTTTTTTTCAGTTATAGGGTATTCTTTTTAAGGCAATCATATCCAGAAGAGCTCTTGGCCCTTTCCCCATAGCCAATAAAAAAAAGGAGTAGAATTTTCAATTTAGTGTTCTAAATTTATGTCCTTTTTCAAATATAAGGCATTTTTATCATTATAACCAATATATTGGCAGAACAAAGTTCAAAATTACTTCCTTGATTCAGTGGAATGGTTGGAACTGAGTCTCCTGGTTTCTGGATACATCTTTCAAGGTAAACAAGGTTTTCTGAAATGAATACCTCTTGGTTCCTGCTGTCAAATCCATTTACCTTGCTCTCATGAAGACCAAACAATCAAGAAAAGCTGGAACTTAGTGTTAGGAGAGGTTGTAAGCAACGAAATTGATAGTGTGAGTTTGTGGAAATTCTGTGTTTATGTATAAACAATTACTTCTTTGTACAAGGTATCATTCAGCATAAATATCTTAAGACATTTAATGTGTTTTCTAACCATGTATAGAAACTGTGTTCACTTCAGTAAATTTATACAATACTTCATTTATGCTAGTTCGTTGGTTTTTTTTTCTTCGAGGCTTTTTCAGTAGTTAAAGAGACCTGAAATAAAAGATAAAACGTTATTAGGACAAAATATGTTACCATGTGTTAGGAAACAGATCTGGTGCATAAACAGCAAAGCCTAGAGAAGTGCAGTTTCTAAGGTCTTATATCCTCAGCCTTGAAACAAGAAGAAGTTGCTCAGAATCTCCAGAGACTGAACAGTTATTTAGAGAACTAAAAACATATTCTACATTTTGGAGCAGAACAGTCTCAGTTTCTTTGTAAGTGCCTTAAAGGAAGGAAAGATGAAAGAACAGGCCCTGGAAATGTATGCAGATGTTAATTTACCAAAGCATTTGTGTTTCCTCTACAATTTTGTGAGCACAGCAGCAGAAGCTTTGGACCTACTACGTGCACCCAACCATGAAGAGACATTTATCTTTGGCTCTCCAGAAACCTTATGCCCAAAAGCATTTTAAGTAGCAATCTATCACTTTAATGGTAGATCTGATAGATCTTCTGAGGATGCTTGACTACCTTGTACCTTGCTACATTGAAGAAAGGTGTTTTGGAACCTCCTTTGAGGACCGAATCTCATGAAGATTCCACTGATAGAAACAAGGTAATTGTAAATCAGTTAAAATCTGAGAAGCATCAGGCCTTGTGCAGGGAAAGGGCTGAACCAGGAGTGAGATGCCATGGGAGGTGGCCTACAGAGCCTCATCATAACAATGTTTGACTTCTGGAAGACAAGAAAAGATTTAGTCTAGGGATGTTGTCAATAAAGACAGGGCTCTGCTTAAAAAAAAAACCCAAACAAACAAAAAGACAAAAGTCTGTGTCTCTGAACAATTCAAATTGTCAATTTTACCCTGCACTCTGTTCCCACACGTAGAACTGTGCAAGTTCTGACACAAATAAATCTGATAAACTTCAAAATGAGTTTCAAAAGTCACTTTTTTTTAGTTCCAAAGTAATTTTAAGCCAAAATTGCTGCTTGTGGTCTCAGTCTGAAAGGAGAACGTGCAAAATCTCCAAGTCTTCATTTTAACAAAGGTGAACAAGACATGGAGAATATTCAAATGAGAGCCTTTCTCCACCGAATTTGTTGATTGAACTTATAAATTCTTATAGATTCTTATAAATTCTTATAAATTCTTATAGATTCCCTTTGTACATGGCACAAAAAGGCAGTAGGCAGAGAATTACAAACTGCAATGCAGCGCACAATCGTGCACTGGCAGATGTGGAAAGTGGATGACCTAAAAAGCCCTTTCCACTTCCAGTCTCCAAGACTTTGTGAGCATCCTCGAGAGAGTACTTTTTTATTAAAATTCCAACTGAAGATGAGCTTGTTTGGAAAATGAAAAATTTTTGTAAAAGAGCGGAATAATTCTCCATGCAGACTTGTGAGCTGTTGACACAGTATTTGACAGCAGCCAGGGCAGTAGGCAGCTTCTCTAGAGGCAGGCCAGACCAGAGAACCAGCTGTTTTGACTACAGCTTTCAGCAAACATATGAAAATTTCCCCCCATATACTAAAATGGGATTCTTACAATCTGCTTCCACTTTATACTGCTTGTGTAGCACTTGAAATATGAACTGAATATAATGGTACTCCAAGGTACAACACTCAGAAGTCTGATCAGTCCTCAAAGACTGTGCAAGAAAAGAGCTACAACTACTAAGGTATGCTAGACTTCACTCTGTACATAATTTCACTAAAAGGGATTGAATACATTGCTAGGCATTACCACTTACAGTTCATAGATATTTTTTTTTCTCCCCTAATACTGTAAAGCAAAAGTCTGCTTGCTGTGCTGCTGGCAAGGACAGCAATCTTCACCAGAGACAATGAATGGTTTCCTTTTCCTTTT
>VZTB01015530.1:805211-845443 GCA_013397245.1 Thryothorus ludovicianus | reverse complement strand
TCCTTTTTTTTTTTTTTTCCATTTTTGGAAGATGCCTATGTGAAGCCAGAGTTGTCAGATGGGGCTGTTGTGCAGCTGTGAGCAGCTACAGAGGATGTCAATGCAGAGTGTGCAGGTGCTCTCTATACAGACTGAGGGTGCTGGGGCCTCCACACCCAATGCCATGAAGGAAGCAGCTGCTGCTGCTGGGTTTGGCAAGAAATAAAACTACTAGAAAGGTTTCTAAAAGATATTCACTGAGAAATCAAGACTCAGAGTTTCAAAGAAACAGGATTACAGTACAAACTCATGTATCCTGTAAATATAAACAGTTAAATTAAGGCTGCTCTTGGTGAATTTAAGGCGACATGATGTGGTCTTAAAGGATTGTAGATCCTAGACCACGTGTTTTCTTAGGGGATGTGGGATGCTACCTAAGGGAAAACTTATTTCCTGACAGCGTGGGTAGCATTAGATTTTATACTGAACCTTTTATAAAGTTCTGTGTTGTAGAAGCCAGGAAAAAAAAATTACAACTCAACTTTGCTAGATAACTTCTTTTAATAGCTCTTCACAAGGATTGTCAAGGAATTCTAGTAGTACTTTGGAAATTTAAATTTTAGTGAATGCATGTTTTACACCAGAAACCATCTCAGTGTTTATTTATGATCACTTAGGGTGTAAGAGTTGTCTATAAAACCATACAGATACTCACACTTTGTAGTTCTGGAATCAGGAATTAAAAGTAAATATACATTGCTACAAATTATTACACAGGCACTTGTTTTCCAAGTCTCCACAATGGGCTAAAAACACATGAACCAATGAGTGATATTGTAAAGCATTAAACAGAGTATCAGAAGTAATAGAAAACAAAAGAAGGTACCTTGTTTCACTTCTGATGCTTGACTGCATGCAGGATTACAGTACATGAGGGTATTAAGCAACACTAACCCAGATGAAGCTGAAAAGACACCTTGACAATGGAAGAAAAGAATATATAACCCAAAGGGAACATCAGACTTGCAAAACCCATTGCCTTAAAAAACAGCTGTTGTCCCAACTTGGTACTAAATAGCTGTAAGGTTTATCTAAAGATCAAAAACAATGGACCTGATATTAAAATGCAGGCACGATTTAAACAACAAAAAATAGCCAATACATTGTCTTCTCCTCAGGCAGATTAGAAAAGTTTTAAACTAAAATGTAGTTAATTACAAAATCAGTTAATTAGTAAAAAAGTAGAACAGGATTCTTAACTGACTCAGAACACAAAGGGCACAAGACCTATGAGCAGCTGACTGCCAGTTCTAATACTTTTTGGAGCACGGTAACTCTACTGTGAAAATTGCAGGTTTCCATATTCTCAACTGCACACCATTTAACCAAAGAATTTGTTAGAAACAAAGAAAGCAAATATGGTAAACCATCAGTAGCTTTTTAGTCTTGTACAGAAAGAAAAAGAGTGTGAGATGGGTCTATTTGGTAAACTGAAAGAACAGGATGAAAATATTTTCTGAATTACAGACTTTGGAATGAATAAAAATAACATACTGCACATATTTACATGGTCTGTGTCCCGCTCTCTGTTTCCATTACAGATTTCTTCTGTGTTGGCTTCTCTGCAGGCAAACTACTTCGTGATCTGCACTGAAGACAAATTCATCATTAAAAATTACTCTCTCCTCCTTTCTCTAAGGGAAAGCACTCCAATTTTATTCTTTTTTTTACATATTTTGATTTCTCCAAATTCCTATAATTGTAACAAGCCATAATACGTGCTATTCCTATTTAAGTGCACAGGTAATAGCAACATTTTAAATACTCTGGCCTTGTCCTTGTCACCATTAACATGATGGACAAAAAGCCCCACAAAACCTATGAACTCAGGGCACGTTTTATTCCTGCAACCATAGATACCCAGAGACTACATTATATACTTAGATATGCTATACAGCACATAAACAATTGCCTTTATTCCCTCCATGTTTCCCTCCCAGTATTCCCTGAAATAATCTGCTGGCATGAGACTTTGATTTGAGCTCCAAGAACTCAATAATGAGAGGGACTATTTTACTGTGTTTCAGACAGACATCCAGAGTATTGATTGCTTTATGTTATAATAAATAATATTCATAAAATATATTCATTATTTATTTGTATTTTCATGTAGTCCTAGAGTTCCCCAGTGAGATAATTAACACTTGTAAATTTAAATGAGACATCAATACTAGATGCCCGGATATTTATAAGGGAAAACACTTGATTAATAAATATTTATAGCTATTTAGGGCTAACACATGGATCAGCATTGTCAGTGTGGCCTTATTTCATAAAGAAACAAAGGAATCTTAGTCACAGATAAGAAAGCTGTCCCGTTTCTCTGCAAAAAATCTTTGGAAATATGGGGTGTGCTATGTCCAGCTCATAGGAACATAATTGCATCCTGTTAAGAGATGGTTCCATAGAAGCATCAGGCAGTTGCTATTTAGCACTGCATTAATTAGTCTGGCTGCTGGGTCACTACTCCTTACCCCACATTCTTCCCTTCATTGAAGGTGTTACATGGTCAGAAACAATTTGCTGCACTAAACACTGTCCTGTTACTGATGAGCCACTGTGCATCAGGGAGTTTGCTGCAAAATGTGCTATGCATCACTTATTTAGACCAAGAACATTATTTCCCCTATACTGGATCAGTCTAAAGGCCTTTCTAGACTCAAATTCTAGTTTGACCAGTGACCAATAGAAGATTCCTCAGGAGGAGTGTTAGAGCAGGGCCATTACAAACTGATACTCTCCCAGAGTAAAACTGCTTCTAGCAATATACAGCTAAGGGATTTCCTAAGCAACAAGCAGTGTTTCTGTTTTAATGTCTTCCAAATGTGATTTTGCTTTCTTTTTGGTTTATTTTCCTTGCAAGTTCTCTGGGAAAATTCTGAACCTATACAAAGAGCATTCAGAGCATCCCATGGCAAGGCCCACAGCCTTGGCAGCTTGAATTTCATTGTATTGTGTGAAGAAATAATCCTTTTGTGTAGTTTAATATTGCTGGTTTCATTCAATGCCCTCTAGCTCAAGGCAGTACTGAACCATTCCTTATTTATCTCTTTCATTCTTCTCATTATTTCATAAGCCACTCAAAGCCTTTCTCCAGGATTTGCCTTTGAGGCTGGGGAGCATTGGCCACATTGTTGTTCTCTAACCAAATTGTGATCTCAAACCCTCCTCTGCCAGCTGAGAGACACGGGCATGGAATTGCTCTGAGCTCAGACACACGGACCTGGAGAGAAACAGAATGTGTCCCTTCCCTTCTTTCCTCCAAAAGAGTTCAGCTTGTCACATGTGTGGTCACTGTTTTGTGGAAATATCAATTGTTGTGCCAGGAACATGAATTACCCTCTGACTTTTGAGGCAAACTCAGAACTTACTGAAAGTAACAGCGAGGGCTGGGCAAGAAATAAGCAGAGAAGTATCAGAATATTTCATGCAAGGTATACTTGAACTTGTTCTTTTCAGAATCACAGAATTTTTTCAGCTGTTCTTTGTGGCCTATTTTTTTGAGGGTTGGTTTTTTATGAATCTTTAAACATTATAATACAAGATTGTATGACTTTAAAGATCACATGACTGCTTGAATATGTTGCATAAACAGAATGAGTTTGGAAAATATCACTAGAATGCCCAGAATATTTTATTTTGCAAAATCTACTGCTTTTGTTGTTGGAAATATTTGGGCTGCAAAGGAATCAGCTAGCACATTCAGCAGACTATAACAAAACACAAACAATAATTTTCTGAGAAGAAAATCTAGCAAGAAACAAAGCTATTGCTGGCTGTGTATTCCAACATCATATAACCAATTTTTTCACCCTTTTCTTTCAAAATACTTCCTCACTTTTTATTTCCTGCTCAACATTTAAATTTCAGTGTAGTCATGAGGTCAAGCTTCAGCAAATTTCATTTATACTGGACAAAGCTGGCGTATCATCCCTTCTGTCTGAGCCCTGCCTCAGCTGTTGTACATCCTTTAAAAAATGTGTTCATAAACAGATATGGACTTTTCAGATCCAAACCTTATCTGTTTCAACTCAGTTCTCCCTTTCAGGCTCTGTTGCATAAGGTGGCTGTTTTCTGAGAGGTTTCAACACCAAAATGATTCTTAATGCCAAAAAATCAGACAATTTTAAGTGATTAGAGAATCATCCCAGGCTCTAAAAGATGATTTATCACAAACAAGTCAGCCATCAGCACCTTACCTGCATTTTTCTGAATTTGTCCAATTAGAAATTAGTATACACAGAAAGAACAAGAATTTCAAAATGCTGACTGAATAATTAGGCTCAGATATCTGTCAGCAATGGATTTGCTTAATTGCAACTTAAACACTCAGAGGTGTATAGCTGTAGAATTGCTTGTTCTTCCAAGGTTGTCAAAAGTCTTAATTTGTTTACATAAACCAACTCTCCTGCATTTTTTATTGAGATTGCCTACAGTAAATGCTTATTTCCCTCAAAAATGGAAAATTAGACAGGAATTTTTTATGGCTAAAATTAGGAAAAGATGCTATGAGAGTCTAATAGATTACAGAGGATGTGATCCTTGCCTTCTGAAATTGTAAATAAAAGATTATGTTACTAAAAATGTTTCAGGGAATAAAATATACAGAAGTCCCATGCAGGAAAAGCATCATAATAGCAACCTTATAGTTTCAAGTGTCTTAAAAAAAGAAAGCTTCTAAATTATTATCTATTATATGAAAATTAAGAGCCCATTTCCACAGGATATAGTGGCAGCCTTAATTTTAAAGTCAAAATCATTAAAAAAAACCCCAGGTCTACCTTTATTCTATATGAGGTACAAGGATATAATGTTAACAAGAAACAAAAAATGTCTCTGTCTTATTTAAACTCAAAAGTTTTCTGTAGAGTCTTACAAGAGAATAATTTTTGCTCACATTGACCTTGAATTCAGTTTCTCAGGTTTTGCATCTGATTTTTCTCTTTGTCTTCAGCTTAACATACCAGGGAAGCTACACATATCTTGAGTTTGTCTTGTTTACCTTTCCTATATTTCTCCCTAATTCTGTAAAAGCAAGAAAGATATTATGTTTACACAAGGTCCTAGTTCAGCAAAGCTTTTGCACTTAATCTTAAATACCTGAATAATCCCAGTTAAGTCAGATGAACATTTCATAGAAATGCTACATATGTTCTAAAGCTGTGCCTTCTGGATTTTCATGCAATGTGTTTAATCTAAATTTACCATAACCTATTAGGTTAAAAGTAATATTCTCAATTAAATACTCTAGATTTAATGTTTATTATGATGTGAACATCTCCATGCAAAGATAAAAAATTCCTATTATTATTCTTCATTGTGTATCCCAATAACACTAAAAAAGGAGGCTAAGGAGAGGATTGCAATAATTGTCACAGAATTATGGGATATCCTGTGTTGGAAAAGATCCACAAAGGTCATCGAAGTCCAATTCCTGTCTCTGCACAGGACACTCCCATGAATCTATCCCTATTGTAATTGATAAATTCATAACTGTCTATATTGTTATTTATAAATATTCACAACAAATATCATGGTCTAAGAGTCTTGAGGATTTCCAGTCTGGTAAGCACTTGAAAGAGGAAAAAATGTTGTGGCAAAAAGGCAATAAATAAAACCCTATGGATTTCTGAATGGTAAATTCAGAAGGGAATTTACCTGGAGGGAAAAGTTTGCATACAGTAGAGAAAATGTTTTTCCTCTCCATGTAGTCCAAGGTTTTTGGGAAATATGCTTTGTGAAGGCCAAAATGCTATTAGCAGAGACCAGAAGGAATTACCAGAAAAGTCAGTCATGTGCAGCAGCAAGAGTTTCTTCCGAGAGCCTCCTGTTTTGGAGGACTCATTACTCCGCTCTGTCCCTCTCCAGTCCTTTAAATCAAGCTGTGTCAGCTGCGTGGCTGCCATCCATACATTCTGGATTTGCAGGAGCAGGGACTGCTGGCTCGCCAGAGACGTGAGCTGAAGTGTGGGAAGGTTCGTGTCTTGTAAAATAATTCAGCTGTGCCAGAGAAAAGCAATAGCCAAAAGTCAGAGGAGTCAGTGTTTCTGAAAATGAATAAAGCAGAGAAATACCTGCTGGAGAGGCTAAGAGCCCCTGATAGCCTCATTCATGCAGAACTGCAAGGCTGTGATATGGGCAGCTCTGGCCACAACGCTGGTGCTCCAAGAAATACTGAGCTACTATCCTCATTTTCTGTGGGATGCTTCTTACCTGACTATTATGGAATCCAGATAACAGCTTAAATTAATGAACTCAAAAGTATAATTTAATAATGAATTGGAAACTTGGCAGCATCACTAGCCTTCTACATTTTCTTAGAGGCCAAAGTGGAAAGGCTGGAAGTGCCATCACGATCTTACACCGACATTCAGTGTGCCTTCCCAGTAGTGTTTCAAAGCAGATACATTGATAATTCTTACAGTAGCATCTCAAAGCATATACACTGATATTTCTTCCAAACTTCTGTGTTAGAACTGGAAGAATGGAAGAACCAGGTTTTAAATGGGATACCTAACCAAAATGTCATGCAGAGCAATTGACATAGATGTGACAGCTTCCCCTCAGCCGTGTGCCTTGTTCCTAGCAAACTATACACTGAAAACCACAAAACTAATTAGGATGTTGTCCATGGAACTCAATAAATACAAATGAAACAAGCCAATCTTTTGTTTCATTTGGTCCATCAAAAGTTAGTCTAAACTATCTTAGATTTCTGAGAGTAAAAGCTTTCAAAACAGTATTCTGAAGATGGGGAGAAAAAGATGACTCAAAGTAAAAAAAGGAGTCTAAAGAAAGAAAACAGAAACAGAGACAGAGTGAAGGAAAAGATACCAGGAAGTTTGAACCATTAAGAGGACTGTTTTCTGCTGAAGACTTCAGCTAGCCAGTCCTCTACATTTGTAATTGATGGGACATCTGTTATATTTTGGCCAAGGATATATGACATCAGGGCAAGAGAAAGCAAGTAAAGACAATAAGAGGAAACAGAACTAAAAATACTAACAAAATATGTATCTCAGTTTAGGAATAGTGACATTGTGGAATAAATAAATAAACCACATTTCTTCTCTATTTTGTTAAGTGATGACTGGGTTATAGAGAAATATGCATAGAAGATTCCTTTAACATTTATAAACTGGCATGAAGAATTTAGTTGTGAATTGAATTTTGTCATGAAAGTACAAAAATTAGAGAATCATTGTTTTGATTTAGTTACATAATAGTCAACTGTCCCATGAAACTCTGATAAAAGTTCAATTTCACCTTTTTTTATGTATCCTCACACATGACCAAATCTGGGACAAAACTGAATAAACTTTGTTGTGTGGTAAGTAAAAGTAGATAACAATAGGATTAAAAAAATAAAAATAAAAATTCCTATTTCCACTCACACCCTTATCCAAGACATGGAGCTAACTTCCCAGTGGTGCAGGACGGATGCAGCGTGCAGCTCAGCCTGACAGCCAGCAATTCTTAGTGGCTTGAACTGAATCGTGGTCTGCTGTAAAAGTAAGGAATGGCAGCAAGAATCTGTCTCACTTTCCAAAGAAATGGAATACCTGAACAGCTTCCTCAACCTGAGCAGAGCCAAACGTCTGCCCACAAATCCTTACCCCTGCATGGATTTCCACTGACATCACTGGACTGGGGAGGTAATTGTCTGTGCAACCAGATTTATCTGCAGGTTATGGGCCAGAGTTCGTGTCTACTGGGCTGTCTGGTTTGCTGTATTCATCTGGGAGACCTTTCAGTTTTGGAATTCAACTTCACTGCTCCGGGCCCCAGAAATTTTCCCTTCTCATTCTTCTCCAACTGAATTTTTGGGTGGAAAATGCCAAAGAGAACAAGATTTTCTCAAAGTCATATTTCGTGAGGCAAGACTTTGGTCTTATCTGATGAAATGTTGCTATGTATATAAAAAGCAAAATTCAGATTTAAACTTTAAAAACATTGAAGAGAGATGATCAATGTTAAAAATATTCTTTCAATACCTAGGCTTCACCACTTTTGTTAAAAGGCATACCTGAAAGAAATTCTAGTCCTATTGTTCCTTCCTGTATTTCCAACAAGGCAGTAAATCAGAATGTGCTACTTGAAGTGTTAGTTAGAGCAGCCCAAGATATTTGATAGCATTTGCAGAGATTTGGCTCATATTTAAATTATATACTGTATTTAAGTATTTTAGAAAGAGATATCTATGCCATGATACATAATAATTTTAAGTAGTATAAAGAGAGAAAGTATTTTAAGAAAATAATTCATTATGAATGTCATAAATTTGGAAAACACTTTCCTAAATGACAAACTAATGCTTTAAGAAACCTTGTCTTTCATTTCTGTTTAAAAAATCCACAACTAAAAAAGAAACCTATTAAAAGCCACTCTTCAGGGTTGCTTAGTTCTAATGCAGTGTTCTAATGAGAGAAAAGAGAATAGAAACGTTTGCCTTTGGAGATCTGACCAGTTTTACATTCTTGAGCATCTTGCCCATGATTTTAGAGGGCAGAAGGCTTCCAAAGGATTTTCTTTGAGCATTTCTTTTCTTCTGGAGTGGAATATCACCAAGGAGCGTTTCTGTTTTCTCATTATGAATCTGACAATTTTAAGCAAGAAATAAGTAACCAATAAAAACTATGGCTGTATTTTTAGAGAGACAAAAAAAAAAAAAAAAACCAACGCCAAGAGGTAATCAGGATCTCGTCCTGTGCATGAACTGTGGAGCACAGATCCCTTTAACAAACACCTGGGTCAGTCCAAACACGTACCCTGACTGACTCTTCACTGTCTCTCAGGAATTGTGATGTACAGATTGCTCGGAAGCAGGAAGGGCTGCTGTGCAAGTCATGAAGTTTGCCTCTTGTTGTTTGAGCAAACAGTGCTTGCATTTCTTCTGGCTCTGGACCATAGCCAGAGCACTCCGGGTGTGTAACTTTGAAGGTTCATGCCCCAGTAACTCTCTCCTTCTGGCACAGACCTGGGTGACTGCTGTTCTGCAAGAGCTGCTCTTCCTGTCTTGCTCCCATCTGGCCAACAAGTTACAGAGACTCAGATTGCCAGATTACAACTGTGTGCTATAAAAGTCTGGTTTTTACATTTAGGTTGCTTGGCCTAACGTGTCTGTCATTCTCCAGTCACAGTAACAGTGAATGGTTGAAAAAAAAAACAGAATAGAGGTGATGGTTTTACTTGGCTGATGTAAGAGCTTTCCTGCAACAGTCACTTTTAATAGAAAAAAGGCAATAAAAGTTGCAGTGACTGGGAAATCACATGTAGAGGTAGACACAAGGCACAGGATTCACGTTTGTGTTATATTTCATACATCTGAGAATGTTTCACTCTGTGACTCAGCTCAAGGTGAAGCAGAGAACCAAGACTTTCAGTTCTCAACACAGCAGCCCATGTGAAGATAAATACCAGGGGCTGATCTTTTCTTTGCAATAAAGGGACTTAATGAACATTGTGGTGAATGAACCACTTAATGAAAAGTAGTGCTGAGCAGGAAGGCATGGTGAAGGCTGAAATCTGTTGCTTCTACTCTGTTCCCACTCACATGGAGGAACAAAAGTGCCTCATGACATCAGATCTGACATAACTATGTCATCATGAGGTAACACATCAAGGCAGCAGCCTGGTTTCCCCTCATGCTTGCTTCTGATGTACCCTGGGGGATTGTGGGGGTGACCAAATGCAGAAAAATATGAAAGGCTGAGAGAAATATGTGATACTTATTTAGGGTATTCTAACTGATGGAACTCCAGACTATTTTATTTATCCACAGAAAAGTCTATTTTCACTCACATATTTTAAAATTAATTGTTTTGTCTTTGTCATCTTCTATCTTACTGCAAAAGAATTTCATAGAGCCTGCCTAGACCCAACGTAAATCAAGAAGTCTCATTTCAAAGTGTCACTGTAATACTAAGCAAGGCTTACTACTGAAAGAAAGCACAATTGTTAGCGTATATTATAAAAAAATCCCAACCAAATATATAAGATTCTCGGGAAAAATTTTGAACTGGGATATAAGCTCAGAGTACTCAGGATGTTATTCAGCAGATTTGGCCACCCAAGTAAGAGTGAAATACTGAAAGGATGTGAACCAAAGTCCTCATATTCCTTTTTCAACTAATTATCAAGAAAAGATAGGCTAATGCAGAACAGATGTATGCATCTGTTCAAGTGCTAGAAGCAATGGCTTGTATGGCACATTTGAGGAGTCAAAGAAGAGAGAAGTTTGATCTCAGTCTCCAAATACATGACTGTACATGCCAAAAATCCAAAATGTTGAACAAAATTACTGAGACAAACAATTTAATTGTAAACATCGTATTGTGTAAATAGACAAGAGAAGGAGAAGAAATGGAGAAAAGTGCAGAGGAGGGAAGGAAACCAGAATACTTAGAAACTAAGAAACACAAAGAAATGTAGCCAATGGCCTAAATGGAATGGTAGTTTTGCCTGTTTTACATTTGACATTATAAACCCTTATGCAATGTTGAATCATGCTTAAATCTAGTAAACTTAACTTTTTTTCCAAATAGAAAGCTATGGAGTACTTAAATGTAAACAGATTAGAAATAATTCTGATTTATTAAAAAAATTACTCTTGGTGTCCCACATGGCAACTTTGAAACATGTACCTTCTACAGAGAAAACTCATTTCAAGGGGAATAAATAATGGACCAACCTAAACAGATTTAAAGCAGTATTAGTTCCAGAAACTTGTCCAGAGACAAGAATTTTTTTTGTGGCCCTGAAGAAATCTTTTCCAAGCTAATGCATAAAAATAAGTGTTTAGTTTTTTTCTTTTCTAACAACCTGATTTACCTAACAGAACTTAAAAATATTTAAGTAAATACAAAAACGCCCCAAAAAACCCCAAACCCAACAACAAAACAACCCCAAACCCAAAAAAGCCCCCTAGAAATAGAAAATGCATTGCTTGAGGGAAATGAATTCATGCTGGAACTCAGATGAAGTAACATAAGCTACAAAGGAACCAAGAAGTCACTTCTCTTACTCTGGGTAAGAAAAACTCTCTGTGAAGTTGTTCGTATCTCGCAGTAGAAAACCTAGTCCTAGAAATTTTGAATCTTGCTTTAACACAAATTTAACTCAAACACTCATAAAAGATTCAACCAGATTTCATTAATGTCCATTGACAGTATGAGGCCAATATTGGACCAACAGCACAGTGTAAAAACAAAATCCATCCAAGAGCTTGAGAGCTGCAGCAAAGAAAGTGTAATTGAGTTTGGATGGCAGTATCACTTCAAAAATAATTGTTTTGCAATATATATGGATTACATTAATATTTATTTAAAAAAAATAAATTTCTGAACCTCAAATTTAGTTGCAAAGCTCTATCTTTTATTAAGACTGATTTGGGTTATTGCCATTTTAAATGCTGGATGGGCAGATCTTAACAATTTTAGTGCTTTTATCTTAAATAATAATTTCTATAACTTAAGACAACATTGCAGTGATTTAATATTTTCTATAAATGTTTGATATACACATTACTTTTTCGTATCTACTATGTAGAGAGTGCTACAAGTAGAAAAAAACATTTTATTCAAATGAACAGTATTCTCTAAGCAAAGGTGTCTCCCTGCTTGCACAAATGGCAGAGTTGTGGAGACTCCAGCAGGACTAAACCAAGGGCCTTTGGTACGTGGACAAAAGCACTCCAGAGGCCCAAGGCAGCCAGTGGTGAAAGTGTCTCCCTGGGGAAGCAAAGCCAGGAGTCCTTTCAAGCTGATAAGGAAATGGAAAGCTCATCTGCAACACTCCAACACTTAGAGCAGAGCCTTCCCTGGAGCTTTTAAAAATAAACCTGTATAAACAAGAGTCAAAAGAGCTCCCCAACAAAATATACGTGTAGTCCTGCACGTGTATTCTGTAGAGTGGCAGGCAACAGTTTTGGCCTTGTTTAAACTACCACAGCTCTTACAACTTAGAAGTTCTCAGCTTCCCGAGAATGTGGTGAATATGTGCTCCTACAGCACGCACTGCACTGGAGCTGCCTTGTGTTTAGCTGTTCAGCTGTCTAGTTCTTGGAG
The DNA here is from genome assembly GCA_013397245.1 of Thryothorus ludovicianus. Lineage (NCBI taxonomy): Eukaryota > Metazoa > Chordata > Aves > Passeriformes > Certhiidae > Thryothorus > Thryothorus ludovicianus. The sequence continues at coordinate 833,339 of VZTB01015530.1, read as the reverse complement.
AAAAATCAAGTCTGGGTAAAAAACAGGCTCTGAGTTACCCAGATAAAGGCAGTTCTGGACATGCAAGGAAGCAATGCATAAGGTACAAAAAGAACTGTAATATCAAACAAGAAGATTCCTAGGTGAAAATTGGCAGCACCTTCCACTCTGCTTTTTTTTTTTTTTAAATAGATATTTTGCCTCAGAAGACTGCCTTTTATGAGGTCTTTATTGGAGTGCTCAGCTAGTTAAGATGATACTGAAATTCTGAGGCATATGACCCTGAGCCATCAGCACAGTCATTAGAGCAACACTTGAGGAAAGCAGAGCACCAAGAGGAAGAGCAGCACCCCTGGCACTGTTTCTGTTTTGCTAATATGGTAAAGGTTTGTCATCCAGCAGAATTCAGTACCCCAAAATGTTCCAGCCTCCTGCTGACAGCAGCAGGGTAGGTGCTGAGCAACTCTTCCTAATGGATAAGTATTTTCTTTCTATTTCAAATAAAACTCTTATCTTTTAACCTGGGCACTGGAAAATCAATTGAATCTCCATCTGTTACAGGGTCATACAGGTTTACAACATTTTTGTGTACTTTTAAAAAATGTCTTCTAAACTGTGCTCGCAGTTTTAAAACTAGTATTTAATATATGGACATATGTAATACACAGCCAAAATGGATAGAGCAGCTTACATTTATGACATGACATTTTAGATATTTTGATGTGCTATCATATTACTCTGAAAGAAGCCTTGTCATAATCACATAGCTTTATGCAACTGGACCACGTGAGCAGCCTAAAGTCCATTGTCATGCTTAAAGTTTGCTCATATTCAGAGCTGACCTCGCAGTGAAATTCAAAATCTAAAAAATTTAGAGAGCTTGGAACAGCCTTCATACAAATCACACAAGCCTCTCAAACTCTACAACAAGCATTGCTTGTTCAGGAAGCTAAAGTGTTTATTTAAAGTTGCATGTACATACATGAAAAATTCAGACCATATTAAATACCCTGTTTCATATCCTGCTCTGCTAATCAGTTCTCTATCCTGGATGAAAATAACTGTTGATTTACTTGTTGAACTTTGCTTGAGACATTCCAGACTGAAGCTAACACCACAAGTAATACAACGTATGAAAGACAAAATAAGCAGACTTGAACAAAAAAATGTGTTTAAGACTTTGCCTTTGCTTCTCAAAATTAGTCACGCAGAAAGTGGTCTGATCCTCGAACCATGTTTTTCCTACTCTGAGCCAAATCAACAATTTGCATTATTCCTAGTGTACAGCATGTGAAGCAGAGCACACAGATGTATGCCTGTCAGCTTTTCCAGTGCAGCACACAAATATTTTCCTTCGACAGAACTAGGTCCTTGACTCAGTGTCTTAGCAAGCAGACGTTATTCATTATAACACAACACAGATGTAATTCAGATTTCATTTACATTACTTTCATTCAATGAGTCAAGCTGCACATTTAGATGAACAGAATTCCATGTCCATAATACGTTTAATGGAAAAGAACAGAAAATTCCTGAGGTTTTTTTAAGGGTTAGGGAGATGGTTTTCACAGTATGCCTAACTTACTGCACCTCATTTAAAGACCCTAAGAATCTTTTTTATGTGTATTTCTAACAGTACTGGGAAATATTAATCATAATGTTGGAGATAAAAGTGTGTTACCCCACACAGCCTTTGCTGTCATTGTGCAAACAACAAGGTTATTTCTTTTCCCTTGCCTCAGGACCATGGAATAGTCTGGGTGGGAAACTATTTTGGTTTTGCTTCTTTTGCCAAAGGCTTATAATAATGATAGATAAAATAAAAACAAGAGGAGAATTAGTAGTGAAATAATAAATTATAAAAGCTAAACCAATCTTTGTTAGGTAAAATTCCTTATATCCAACAGAAGATTGTTTACTGTTTGTATTACCCCATGTAACTTCTACAGCACTACTATCATATAGTGGGTTTAAGGTATTTCCAGCCATGGCTTTGAATAAAACTGGAACTTCAGCTCTATTAAAGTCAAAGTAAGCACCACCCCTACCCTCTGCTATTATTTTGGTTTGATTCAATCTGCCTATAATCAAAGTCTCCTTGAACTAAAAGGCCTTAAGTAAAGTTGGAAAATCTGAATTAATTCATGAGGATTTATGCCTAACATGACACGAGTATATAAAATAATTTATTTTCAATGAATTTTCTAATATTTCTGTGCTTCTACTTGCTGGTATGAGGATCAACATTCCTATAATGAAAGATGTAAAAGGAGTAGGGTTTGAAAATGACACCCCAAAACAGTTCTGAGCAGATAGACTACAGAACCCAGCACCAACATTAAGATGAGCACAACTGGGAGCAAAGTGAGACACAGCTGTTCCAGAAGTCACAGAAAAACTGTGGACATCAGCTAGAGCTCCCTCAAGGCCCAAGGTGCTGCATATCATCTTAAAACAGCAGCCACCACAGATGGTTAAGACAATCTCAGAGTCTTTGTGGTCTGAAGGACCCTTACTACTTCCAGCACGGAATCTGGAGGCAGCTTTAGCTGTGCTGCAGCTCCCGAAAGCCCTGGACACTGCAAGGACAGACACTGCCCATCACAGCCCTGGACACTGCAGGGACAGACACTGCCCATCACAGCCCTGGACTCTCTCCACCTCCTGCCTCTGCTGAAGGCAGTACACCAGGCATCCCTCAGACTCAGCAACTATTGTGTAGCTGCTATACTCAGGCCATAGGGAATGCTATCCTGAGGTTAAGCATTTCCATGTAAGTATCAAAATTACTTCATTTAAACCAAGGGGAATGATTTTTAATCTCTTTATGCCAAGGAAAATAGCTAAAAGCTAAAAAATTAGTGTGGTTGTTCAAAATTTTTCAGAGGAGTGAAACCCTGCCAGAGGTTATCACCTTCAACCACGAACAAATGTGAGCAGTGTGTACAATGTGCCAGATGCTCCCCTTCAGGTATTCCAGGTGAGGGAAAGACAGGATTTAACCAAGTGTTCTTTACACCTGGAGGCTGGAGATTTTGTGAAGCATCTCAAGCAGAGCACGTGCCACGAATGATCAATATTATTCCCAGGAAGGATTTGGGTGGCTCATCCTATCAGCAAGGATGGGGAAACTGTGTAAGAAAATGGCAATACCATGCTATTTAGGAGACATAGTAAATCAGATGTTGAGAAGCACCTGTTATACAAATCCATATTTCATCATAACTATAGGCCAGTGACAATATACAAAGCCTCCTACTGAAACCCAGCTCAAAAATGTAAGTGAAGGGACAAAATAACAAAACCCACTAAAATTCCCCAAGGTTCACAATAAAATAGGCCAATTAATGAAATGATTACTACTATTAAAAAATCTTTAAAGAGATCTTATACCACTTTTCACTTAGAGGCACTCTAACCTACCCTCTCTGCCTATTTTAACAGTGTTAATATTAACTGTTCTGGTTATCTAAACAGAGATAGTCATCCATAAGATGCTAAAACTGCATGAAGCCCTAACATTTTTTCTTAAGTAGGCAAAAGGAAACTAACTCTTCAAGAAATAGATTTTTGCATTAAATTTCCATATTTGAACAATGCTCAACACTGCGACTGTCCAAGCTGCAGACAGTAATCTGTGCAATTAGGTCACATAGTTAGTTTAAAGTATTTGAAAAACAAATCCTGCATAGCAATACCCTGTCCTAACGCCCCTCAGGAGCTCAGACTGACTATCAATCCCATCTCCACTTGTATTTTAAAATTCATTTAAATACTCAAATGGAGAAGTTAACAAAGAAGGTCCATAACTTGTAAGACCTGCCTAAATCAGCCCTGAGTCTTTGCAAAAAATGTGTTATCTTTGAAATCATTAAAAAAGAAAACTTAAGAGCTACATTTTCACAGACTAAAGTGTAACCTCTCAACACTCAAGGTTATTTTCAGAGGAAAAATTTGATGTATCACTATTCTTCAGTCTTCCCTGATAGATATTTCATAATGTAAGCCTATAATCCATCCTTATGGATTGGCAAGCAAATGTGAAGCATGCTGTTACCATTTGAAGTTTAACCTACAAGGCCTAGTAGAAAGAATTATTTCTTCCTTCAGGACTCTTTATCTTTCATCAGACAGCTTCTGCAAACATGAAAAAGTGATGGCAGAAGTTCCAAACCCAGGTTGTGTTTACTTCTTCTGCAACTAATCAGTCTATGGATTAGTCATGGACTGTAGGGGACCCTCTGTCATTCCAGAAATCTGCCTGTCCTTGGAGATTTTTAATTATAAGAATTAACTAAGCTTAAGATTTCTGAATTTTTACTTACTGAACTAATGTGGTGCATCTGCCTTTTTGTGAGAGGTTGCATTTTAATTTCATTCATGAAGGCACATCTCACTCCTGTTATATTCTTACAGAAACTATGTATTGGGTAACAGCTAAACATTATATTCAAGATACATAAAAACCCAGGGAAAAGTAGGCTTCCATCATACAATAAAACTTCTGTATCAGATCGGAACTCCAGCTATTCTGACTTCCATCTTCCATACTTACTGGTGCCACTTGCTTCCAAGAAAAGCATAAAGAATTCTTGCAGAGCAGCTACAGAATAACAAACCATCAAATTAATCTCTCCTCTTGATTTGACGTTGCCAAAGCTTTGTTTATATACAACTGTATATAATTCCTTCCAAACCTTGTTTCTTGTTGTGCTGTATTGTAAATGTTTTGATAGCTGTAATTTATTTCCAAGACTACCAATTAAAGTCTGTGAAAAGTTTATCATCCTTCAGTATATTTTTTTCCTGAAATTTTAAGAAGAATATTTTGGGAAGCAAATAAAAAAATATAAATTCAGCATATTGAAAACTGCCTATGACAAAATGTCATGAGTAGCCCTTCCTGCATTCCACACATATGTAGCTGAACAGAATGGAAATGGGTACTCAGCTTCCATTTTGAACACTGCTTTTTACTACATTTAGCACAGTAATTAATTCACTAAGAACCTTCTTTCAGTAATCTATGTATAATCAATCTTTACATGTGTTTCTAGAATGCTTAGAGCGTTAACAATTTAACAGCAGAAAGCAGAAAAATATAATTTTTACTTTTGTGAATATGTCAGATGATTCTCTGTAATAACATAACATTACACAACCCACTAAAAGTCACAGGTATCCTTCTTTCAACTGCTTCCCTTCTATTGCAACAGGCAGAGCAAACATGTTGGTTTTAACTCCACTGTGTTTATCCACCTCAGTTATGTTTCCACTGCCTTCAGTGGGCACCTAAAGAGGGCTCTGTCCTGCCACTTATACCAAAGATATTGGGCTCTATGATGTCATTTTTAACCTGGTTATATGTCAAAATTCTTATTTTACCAGTTGCAATAATCTTTTACATTGACTTGGTGGAAAAGAGTGAATAAATTTGGTATACAGGCATGTCAAACACCATGAAATTTGATGAAAGAAAATGGAATTCTTTTAAATTCCCCTGCATTAAATACAGAATGAAATTTACATACCAAATGAAGGGATGAAAAAAAATTAATTAGTTGCAAAGTACATTAGTGTATATCTACATTTCCATGTAAAAGTGAAGCACACACTGACTCAGCTAATGTGCTTTTTGAAGTATCATCCAAAAGAATTGATTAAAGCTATCGGAATTAAACACCTGATCTTTCAAACAGACTTTTTACCTAAAAGTGTCATTAATTTCATCAGAGAAATGTTTGGGCCAAGGACTCACACAGCAGGCAGATAATTTGATACCTGAGAGAAAGGAAAGGGTGCAATATTCACAGCAGAATATCCTCTCCCAGAACTCAAAGGGAAAGCACCTTGAGCTCCTGATGCTCATCTTGGGTCTGATCTGAATGAGCCTCACTGCTTAAAATTGCCAGAAACTTCAAAAACATATGGACAGACACATTAAAGAGACACTGTGCACTGAGAACTTGACATTTTTGCAGACTTATTGCAAACCTTTACTATTTAAAGAAAAAAACTAATTAAATTTCTGATGCGTTTTCCTTAATTCAGAAAGAAATCTGAATAATCTGAAGTAGCTAGAGATAGGCATGAAGTGAAGAGGGTGACTCACTGCAATGGCTTAATGGTTAGTAATTGTCATTTTGGAGCTCTGAAGAGCCTAGTGATAGGAATCTGAGCACTGCTTGGTTTTTCTTTCCACAGACAGCATACAATACAACATGCACAGACTTACTCTTGCAAAATCACAGTTTCTCTCCTTAGAAAACTTTTTCCATTGGATGACAATCTTCTTTCTGTTCATAAGATTTGGCCTTTCTTTTCTTAGGTTGGTTCATTTAATTTTTTTAAATTAATTTATTTTTCATTAAATTCCATTTTTTTCTTCATTAATGCTAAAATGCTTTAAACATCTCCTGATCTTTTAACCTACTCTCTCCTTTTTCCAAATTCCCTTTTTTTTTTTTTTTCCAGGCATCTTAGGTTAAAATGAAGTTTTAAGGAAAGAGTTCAGAAAAGCAAGGAATATACAACAGAGCCCACAAGAAACAGAGTCCCACTTTAAAAAAATTTTAAAGATCACGGTACCATAGAAATCAAGATTATGCAACAGTAGAGACTGGAAAGAAGCAAGTTCCCCTTCTTTTTCTCCCCTTGTGATTATTAGAGGTTCTACATTTGAGATGTTCCTTCTCTTATTTTTAAAGTTGAACATTTACACCCTATTCTCACTCTTATTTGATGGAAAACTATTGTGCACTCCTCATTTAAAATTTGTGCCAAAGATTCCACCTGCATTTTGTGTGCATGTTTTTGCTTTTGTTTCCCTGTACTTCCGATAAAACATCTCCTTTCAACAAGTGTGAACAGGACTTAAGTGGCCTGCCAGAAAAGTTCCAAGTGAATTAGATTTGGGTCCACTAGTAAAAAGGAAAAAGCACTCATAAGAGCTTTCTTTTTTTCTTTACTGAACTTGTTCTCCTTCAAATCCAAAGAATATCTAGTTATCTACATAAATTGCTGTAAGCTATGATTGCTGCCACAGTAGATCATGAGAACTTTCAGCTCTAAAAGGAAAGCTAGTGAATTCTGAACAGTGTTTCTCTTTTGCCACGTGGCACAGAAATTATTTTTCTCAAGAATTCTAAGATATTATTTTAATTATTAAACAAAAAAAAAAAAGCCTTTTTAAAAAATTATTCATTCTATTAAGCATTCTTGATAGTCTGCAAATTTACCTAACAGGAAAATGAGATCCCTGATAGAATTTTTGAAACAAATTTTATGTATTTGTTACATAAAATGACTGAAAGTTCGACTCAAAAATGAGGGTGGAATAAATCACCCACGCTGGCCAATGGGTCAGTTCCATTAACCTTAGGGGAGTATGATATACTCTAAAAATTGGCTTTTAGGAAAAAAGAATTTAGCTTATGAGAAGATTAATTAGATTTTAGAATAAAATGAATGGATAGAAGCGATAATTTCCTCTTCTAAAAGGGCAGATATTCTCCTTTACATGTGAGTGCTGCTGGGTGAAAATATTTGAATACATTTCTATTAATAAATTACGGTACCAGTGAAGCAGCAGATGAGATGTAGAAGAAAGAAAAACTGAGTCCCTATGGACTGAAAAAATGTTTATATTACAGAAGAGCTATGTGACTGGTACAGTTGTATTTCTTTATCACATTGAGATATTGATAAATTGATGCTTCATTTTGTGATATTTTTATCCCCTCCTGCCTGGCTTTGTCTTTTAGAAACTGTAGGTACACTTTAAGATCCTGTTAAGTCATCCAAAACTGACAGGACTTAAGCAAACCTATTCTATATAACTACACCCTCAAAATAATTCCAAATATTTCTAATTTTACAATTTTAAAATAGTGCCATTGTTCATGGCATTAGTATTTTACAGAAGAACCTTGCAAGTGAAGTAAAATTTTACAAATAACATGAATTAATAGGAACAATTATACCCTCAAAACTCTGTTGTGGAATAGCCCCTTGTGGAAAATAAGAATTAGAATGCATGACTGTGTTAAACAAGAATTCCCATTTAGCCTTGTTTTGCTCCGCCTATTTTAGGACTTATCTATTTTCATAGCTGTTTAAAAATAAACACTGCTTGTTTACTATAATAGAGAAAAAAATAGAGCAACCCAGAATAAAACAAAGATAGTAAAAAAGGCTGGATAGTTTATATTTAAAAGTGTATCTCTGGCACGCCAACATCGGTTGAGTTGGGTTTTCTTTTCCAAATTCCAACTGACTGTGCTGGAGGAGCCCATCAATGTAGCATCCTAGAGAGGATTACCCAGAGCCACGGAAATCACACCAGGTTGGACAGAACCAACCCACCATCCATTAGACAGGTATTTGCACTCTGGATATCTACTCATGTATATCATAATATCTACTAATGTACCAACTCATGGTTGCTTCTTATACTTGTAGAGATTTATGTGATTCAGGCAGCTCTGTAGACAGCTGGGATTTAATTTTTTTTCCCTTCACTTAATTTCTAAGCATCAGTGGCTGCATTCTCATAAGCTTTTGTGATTAGAGGGACCAGGACTGGTCTCTGGTTTTGCCAAAGTACTTGGATTTCTTTCTTTGCATACATATTGCTTTTTTGGCCCCTTCTTCCCACTCAAGGCTCTTATAGACCACTTAAACTCTTAAATGTTATACTGTAGTTTCCTGATGAAAAATTTATCACTCTGTGGTTATTACTGTAATTTTATTTTAGTAGTTACGCAATTTATTTTTTTTTTAGTAGCAATTTGCAACTGTGAGTGTGAGAAGGTTTCTTCATATCCAAATGTCTGCAGAAAATGAGAGGACTATTTGAGGGGAGGAAGGCCCGAATTCCAAAGACAAGTACCACAACAAATAAAATGGGAGCAGAGGTTGTAAACATCTCATTTTCCCTTGGCTCATGCCTGCCCAGCACTTATCTATAATACTAATATGAACCATGCTAATGCATATGTGTTTGTAAGACCAGCCCTTTGGAGAAATGCAGCATTCCTAAAGGTCTGCTATCTGAAATGAGCTCACCACAAAAATACTTCAGCTGCTATTAGCTTAGGGAGGAATGGCCAGAGCATGGCTTTGATAAAACAGTTCTGAAAAGATGGCTAATCATCACCAGTTGAAAATTTCTGTTATTTTAATCACAGCTGATGAATTCTGGTGTAGAATCAAGGAGCTACATGGAGTGACACCAACACGTAGAGAAGACATGGATCTGCAGGCACCTGTGTGCACCTGACTGGCTGTCCTGGTCATGGCTGCACAGCCCTGCTGCCTCTCAACTCTCCACACCCTTGCTGACAAGGAGTGAGTCTTTCTTGACTTCGTTCAACACACAACCAGCTTGTGAGAAATCTCAGAGGAGGGATTTCTTGGAAATTGGGACAAGAGTAGAAGCACAGCAGCCAAGAGTCAGGCTGACCCAGCTTTAAAACCCTTGCATTTTACATGTGAAGAGGCTGTGTGAGGTCAGCCCTGTGCTGTCTGTCAGCTGGAAGTAAAGCACCATCAATCCACAAAGCAACAGATCTCGTGGGTGCTCCATGTCAGGCTCTATATGGAACCAACATGACTCCATTTAAGTCACTTGTACGTTTTAATTTTTATTTCGTAACCTAATATTTTCTGCATCCCATAAATAATGCTCCTACCATTTATAATGTGTTGTAACAGAACTCTGCAGGAGGACTTTTAAGCAAGAGAAGATTTTGCTGCTTGTGGTATTTTGCAATCTTCACTAACTTTAATGACATTGTGCTGTTTCTTAGCAGCGTTTGAGTCATGTAAAGAATGCATTTCTGCATCTCATGCTTCCTTTTTGGAACCTATTTCAAGCAGACAGTGGATGCAAAAGCACTCTTTCTTGACTAGGGAACTAATTGTTACTGATGGACCACTGGAGGAAGGCAAATCAGGGCCGGATTATTCTCAGCAGCACTTGAACTGGCTTTATTTTCTTTCATTTTTTTTAAATATCTCAAATATTTAAAGCCTTCCATCACTTTCTGATCATTATTCCATCATCACTAAAAAAGTCCAAACCAGTGCTCTAAAAGGCTACAAAAATCAGAAGTTTTTGATTTCATCCTGAGAGCAAATAATTGATTAAGTATTGTCATAACACTTCCATAACACCCATTTTATCCTTAGAACCACCATGGAAGAATTTTCAAGTTTTGGGGTTTGGCTGACCTTGTGAAGTTTAAAAGTTGAGCCCATTTCTCCTCCTACCATTCTTTTATGCAAGAAGCATAGTAATGGTGTGATAATTCCAAGGAAGCAATCAAGAAAGCACAGTAGAATTTTTCCAAACAAGCATGAATCAAACTAATCTGGAAAGGAAGCTAATTAAAATTAATTTTTCTTCCATGCAGCTATGTTACAGTAGAAGGTCACTTTTTTGGTAAAAAAATCTCTTTGTGTCTAGATATCAGCTTTGTCAAGGATCTTCAATCAACAAACATCTACACCATAAACATGCAAAATGAACAGAAATGTATATTTCGTTTTCTTCACAGTTTTTCAAACTCCTTCTCCCTCCAGACCTTCTCACAGAACAAGCAAGCTTTTTAAAAATAAAGACCTCTTTTAAATCTAAGATTTTTCTCTTTTAGCAAGTTAAAACAAAACAATAATAAACTCCCCATGTCCTCAGCTAAAGTCAGGTTTAAAGGCCAATTCAAAACACATTTCCCTCCCTGGTGCTCCTCACACTGATGCTTTAGTTTCTAAGGGCTGTCTGGAGCTATTTTCTGTTTCAGACTGTGTCTCTGTGACATTTATTTTGCATTTTAAAGAGAGGCCTGACTAAAGCCAAAGAAAAATCTATCAGAACTGTTCCAGCAATGCACAGCATTACTGTGCTGCTCTTTGCCAAGCTGAAGCTAGCCATGCTGACCACTGGAGAACGTTTGCAGGCTCATCTCTGCCCTGGGGAATCTCTGCACTCCTCCCACCTGTGCCAGGACAAAATACAGGAGAGAGCAAGGGGCTCCCTGCAAACCCTCACCCAGTGTCACCCAGGTCACAGTCCTGCCTGCAAACCCTCACCCGGTGTCACTCAGTTCTGCCTGCAAACCCTCACCAGTGTCACCCAGGTCACAGTTCTGCCTGCTTCCTTTGCAGAGCTGAACAGGAGGCAGCTCCCACAGGGAGTGGTGAGGAAAAAGTGGTGGTAAAATGTTGGTGCCTGGAACTCTCCACAGTATGATGTGAATGCACAGAAGTTTTATGGAGCTTCCTTGGCAAAGGTCAGGTAGCCGTGCTCACATCCACTCCTTCCCTTAGTTAGGGTTTTTGTTTTTTTCTGATGAGCTATATGAGTGAATTATAATATCAGTTTTCAACTTACAGGCAAAGTAGGATAATTCAAAGAGCAGCTGCCAGCAGTTTTACTTCATACTGGCCCACACCTAATCACTTTGTCATATAATCTGCAAGAAATGTTTCAGCCAAGAACTTCAGGCCCAAACCTGTTGGCTTGAGCTACTTCAAAGGTGATTTACACTTGTTTTCACATAATGGCTTCTGCAAAAAATTTTGCTTCCTAACATGATTGTTCTTTGAAAATATATTCCAGCCTGCATCACGTTTGCACTGAGTTTCAATGGATTGATTAATAGGTGGCGAGTGATGCCTGTCCATAGCAGCCAATGACTCTGCAGAGTTGCTAGTTAAACTTGAAGGGTCTTGTTTAACAGAGTTTTAATCATTAGCCAACACTTTCAGAAGCTCTAATTTACATAAATTAGAATTATGCATATAGCACTGCACAGTTCCTTGAGCACTCTTAACTCCTTGTATCAAGGGTGTTTTCCTGATGATGTAGCCGTGGAAAGCACGATGCATTTACAATGCCCTGGTACTGCCCTGAACGTGGGCTCACAAACACATACACACACCTCAGACCATACTGGTAACCTCCTCTTGATCACATTTGCACCAGGTGTGTCACCCCTCACTTCCACTTTTGAAGGTTTAAGTAGAAATCATCCATGACCAAACTCTTTCTTGCACTACTATGGAAGCATAAAAAGGAACAATCTTGGACAAAACCCTTCTTACACTTTTGAAAATGAAGCAAAGGAGAGGAATAATGCTCATTCTTTGAAAGCCTTTCACTTCACCAAACTAAAGGAACAAAGTGTGGAAGTTTGACAGGACATGGCCTAACATGTTTCACTTTTCTTGTGAAAACCCACCAAATCTTGCTGAACACGGAAACATTTCGAACACTAAGCCTGCACATGCTTATTAGGGTTTGCTTCATTGTTATTACTCCAAAGATTCCCTCTGTCCTGGAATCCGGCCAAGGATCCAATAGGGTTCCTCTGCAGCTGGAGCTGTGGGTTGCCCTGGTCTCTGCAAAGTCATGGAACTGAAATGAAGTTCTTTCACTCCCATATTTTCAGATATTCATATTAGTCATTGAACTGCTATTCCAAATATTTTGTTATAATTCTTATGAAACTGTTATCAACACCTCTGCAAGCAACATGGTGCTCAGCATGGCCTGATTGCTCTTAGTCTGTGCAAAGCCTGGTGAATAGGGTTCCCATGTGCTTGAAAGTCCCTGCTGCACCAAGAAAATGTGAACTACTGAAAACATAAGCATAGCCCTCTTCAGGAGAGTATAGGAAGATTTACAGAGACCATCTGGACGTAGTTTTGCTCTTATCAAGCAGCAGAAGCTTGTGGGTTTCTTTCTTACTTTCTTTCCAGTTCTCTCTGAGTGACTCATCCACTAAAGTTTTTAGCCACAGATTTTTGTCTTTGCCAGAATGTGTTTCCATTGAGCAGTGCATGAATGAGGGGGGAGTGGGACAGAAGAGCTTAATTTCATCTCCGGCTTTGTATGTTTTCTGCAGCAAACCCTGCTGTTTTAATAATAGTTATATTAAAACACTTTCATTTAGCTCTTCTACATAATGCCCAGGTTTCAAAAGCCACGGAAATCATTCAGGAAATATAGAGATTAGTCAAGACAGAATTGGGTTGAGCTTTTTCCTTTTACTTAAGTAAAAGGGAGTCCACCTTACTTAGAAATCTTCGGGGGAGAATTCATTAGAAAAAAAGAATGGATACATTTTAAAATTCCAGCGCCTTGATGAGGTCACACTTGATGAGTGCCACAGGAAGAAAGTTTTGGATGAAAATGCACAGGAAGGGAAGATGAATTAAAAATTAAAGAAAAAGTGATCAAGTCAGAAGTGATTTACTCAGTAAAAAATACTAAATACTACATTAATAGAAAAAGTTTCCTATCCTCACACATAGGAAGTCAAAATGGCTCGTCATTTTTGGATCATCAGATTTCAGTCACTTCTCAAAGCTGAAGCATCTCTATAGTTAATAAAATATATTTTGCAAAAATAACAGTAAAGAGGTAGAAGATGGCAAAATATATATATATACTGTATCTCATATAGGACCTAAATAAAAGGCTAGAAACTTACTCTAACACACTTTAAATGGTTACTTAAGAATTATAAATAACTGTTACTAACATCAAACACCACTATGCAGAATATTGCAAGAGAAGGAAAGTTTGAAGCACTTAAGAATTTTCTTAGTGAGAGATAAAGAAATCACTCATTCCTACAATGTATCAGTTTGGTTTGTCCTGAAAATGGGGCCATTCCTGTGCAGGGACAGGATGTATATCCTCAGCAGAGGGTACAAGGTAAATCCCTCAGCCACCTTCCCAGTATGCAGTGAGATCACAGACGGGTATGGATGCAATTTTTGACTATATTGATAGAGCAGCAAACTACTCAGGGAGCACTGTGAGCAATTCCACACAACTGAACAGTTAATCCAAACCCTGGATTATTTGCATTTCTTAAATAATTAATAAAGAGCCCATAGGACACAATACAAGATTTTTTCTTTTCAAGCTTCACAGCAAAGACAAGTCGATGCTATCTGGCCAAGATATTCTAAATCACCTGGTTGTTTCAGTTGCTGAAGCTGACATGAATAGAGGACATAATTTATGGCAGCTGCTTCTTATCAACCTCCTTAAGATCAAATTGCAGAAGACATGAACCTAATTTTCCTTTTGTCCCTGTATTTTCACACACGCAACACACCACAAAACTCCCAAATCAACCAACCAAAAACAACCAACAAAAACCCAACAAAAAGCATGCCTGAATGCTTTGCAGCAGTCATGGAACTGTTTTGGAGAAAACTGGAATTAAGTCAGCCATTTCATCTAGAAGTTGGAAAATTAACACCTTTCTGAACAATTCCCGCTACTATTACCCTACAATTTATGATACAAGACTGATATGAGAGAAAAATCACTGTGCAGGGCAAAGTAGAGTTTTTTAAAGCCAGATATCCCTGTACTTGTCTCTTTTGTTCTTCTGAAGGGAGTTTCCAACTAACAGATGGCAATAATTTAATAACAGGCATGTGACTGGGCAGATAAAAGGAACTGGCTGTATCGGCAGCCGATGAAGGATCCTTTGAAACTACAACTTCTGTGCCTGGGAAGAGATCTGCCCTGCACCAGCCATGCTTGCCTGACTGTCCCTGCTGCCAATCACTCTGTGTCATCACCAGGACCTCATTTAGCTTGGCATCTACTGGGGACATGTATTGGAAACTCTTGGAGAGCTGACTGCTCCTCTTGGCAGACTTTATGCTTCCACTGCAATGTGAAACACGCTGTTTAAATTATATGCACACACACAAAACTGATCACTCTGCTGGGAGTAGGTCTGAGAGGACAGTTTTGGAGGCAAGAGCTTTCTTGGTGACCAGAACTCTGGTAACTGCAAAGCTGCCTGCACAATGATGTGCTGTGCAGGAGAAGTGTCGCATTTTCTGAGATAATAAGGCCTCTTTAAATTAATTGGGACCTAGCAGGGCTCACTGACACTGGAAGGGTTAGAACCCTCTCTTGGTGGAGCAGCTGTTCCTAGGAATGACTTGTTATTTTGTATCAGCTGCACGATGACTCTGCCCGGGTCACAGCTCAGGTTTTTTTAATCCAAAGGCTCTGGCCTAGCACACTGCAGCTGGCTTGAGAGCACTCCATCTTCAACCGCAATCAAAATCAAAATGAGAAGGAAAATTGTCCTCACTTTGGCTGAGGCCTGTAGAATGTTGGTTCCAGATAACTTCCCATGCTTGGATAAAAAATTGCGCTTTGCTTTTACAAAATTTGTTTAGAAATGTGCAAAATTTGTCAGGCTCAACCACAACATCCTGCAGCTCTGTTTGTACACAGCATCACATTGAGGCCTCCCTTATTTTGGGACACAGATGTCATGCAGGCATGGACAGGCTCCATGTGTATCCATAGGTACACAGAATCCACCTCAGGCATTGTCAGGAGATACAACTTCAGCTACTGCCATGGTAAAAAGCACAAAAAGATTGCATTGCTCAGCCGCTCTGGTGGCCATGTGCACAGAGATGGGTGAATTGTTTTAGCTTCTCCCTGTTTCCATAATTCATCTTTTCTACTTCTGACAACTACCTCCATATTTTTCTGGAAAGATTTTTTAAGTTATTAGGAAGATTATGATTATTTTTGTCATTCTTAAAAACTCCTATATTTAAGTATAATTTTAAATGACCCGTACCTATATAGCCTTTTTTCAAATTGTATGAGTAATATGTAAACTTTTTAAAAAATTTGTTTCCTTTTCCTTTGGGTGCTTTGTAAGGAAAATTTGTCAGTGTTTTTTGACATGAAGTGTTACAGTGAGGCAACTTTTTCCTTTTAGAAAATGTTATTTTCGGACAAGTTTTGATTGTATTCTACAGATGAGGTTTATATAACTATACTATTCATTTAAGAGGTAAGTAAACAAGAAAGTTGAAGATCACTTTGTATACCCATGCCAGATATAGTGCTAAAATATTTTATATGTACATAGAAGTGGCATGTTTTTTGACAGAATGGCTCCTCAAAGAAAGAGAATTTGCTTTGGCCTTTGAGCAAGAACTACATTGAGAGGTTTCAGAGATTTTCTTTTCACTGGCTGACTCATTAGAAAACCACCACTCCATCTGACTGACCAGCCAGTATGATGGAACCTGCATTTTTTAAAAATCTAACAATCTTTTTCATGAAACCGTGCTAAGTAATTTAAAATACTTTAGGTGCCTCTCTCTATACATTCCTGATGAGAACCACTGCAAAGTCTCTTGCATCTGAAACACAAAACCCAGCTGCTTTCATTGCTGCTGCTGACTCACCATGGAATGGCTCCCAGGAGGGAGGACTGTAACAGGGGAACCAGGAACGGGCAGGGCAGTCAGGAGGGATCTCTGTCGGGGTGTGACTGTTGTACTCCACGTACTCTCACATTGAAAGGAAGACAGCGTTTTACTAGCTGCAAGCACCTTGCCAACACATCCTTTGTAACATTTTGTGGCACTGCTTAGGAGCTACTTTACTACAAAGCCTGGGCTTAATCCCACAGGCATAAATCCTAAGGCCTCAGGCAAGTATTTGCTGGTTTTGGCAAATTTGTAGTAGTTTGAAACAAGAGGTTCACAAAACAGTCCTCTGAGATTCAGAACATGTTTAAAAATGCAGCCAGCTGATTAATTGTTGAGTGTCCTCTCTGCACAGGCTGTTCTTATGGATGGAAGTCAGCCACTGTGCCAAATCCCACCCAAGGCACGTCCTGCAAAGGTGTTCCATCCTCCCACTCGGTTCTCAGGCATTACTTGACCACCATCATTTGGTGTCTGCACAAAACAGTCAGAAAGGCTGAAACTGCATCAGTCTGCATTAACCTCTCCATTATACAAGAATATAGTAGAAAAAAAAAGTTAAATTCTTCTGTTTTTCAACATATTTGTAACGGTTATCAGCATGTGCTTAAATCCACTCATTGTAGTCAAACATAAGAAATCACACATAAGAAATCTCTTTGTCAATTAATTACGTTTATAATTCGCACAGCGATGAAATTCTGCAGATCTTCAATTATTGGGCTAGATCCGTTATAGGCAAATCATAACCAGCAGACTGATAATCATAATCACCAGAGATGGACACAGTGACCTCTTTGCATTGTTACTCCATGTGGGGGGTGGAGCATCAAGGTCATTCTGGCAAATAAAAATTCTCCTTTGGTCCAAGCCCAGCCCAGTGAAGAAACAGACATAAAATCTGTTTGTGCATTTCCTGTAGGGATGCAGATTTTGGGGCCTTAGGAGGAGCAGAGATTTTTTTGGGGGTAAGGAGGCTTTATTTTTAAATTTATATTTAATACCTCCAGATTTTCAAAATTCAGAAAAACTAGATGTTTAAAAATAGGAATAAAATTAATTACATCTTCATTTAGAAAGGAAATTCACAATCATACACATTTTTTTTCCTCTCTAGCATTGTCCATATTTAGGATTCCAACTCATTAGATTACTTAGGACCGCATTGCTGTGTCTTGAAAATATACAAGTACAGGTCTTAGAAGAAAAAGAGGGTGATGACATAGGAGACTGGATAGTACAATACTATATTCTGAGACCTTTAAAGAAATAAAAATATAAGTGAAGAACCCTACATGAGTAAAAGTTGCTGCTGGCACAGACAGAATACGAGAAGTGAAATAAAAATTCCATCCTGAAGAACTCACAGCATGGACTCATATAACTGAGAATTCTAATGTAAGTGAGCAATATCAGTTTGGACAAAATACTGCAATGTCCATTCTGCACAAATCTGAGACACACAAATATATATTTAAATTATATTTTTTCCTCTACGATCCTTCTGTTTTTTTTCTTGGAGAATGCATTCCTTACAGTAACTGCACAATTATAAGGTGTTTTCAAGAACTTTTGGAAAGCTGTGTTCATTCAAAAAAAAAAAAAGAAAAATACAATGCAGTAATGCAGTTACTACATTACAGACAACCCATTACATCAAAAGGGAAAGCCTGAAGTAAGAAGCTGAATTCCCTAAAGAGTTACTGGAAAACACACAGGCCAGCCATATGCCCATTTGGGATGTGAAAGGGTTTGCAGTCCTTTCCATGGCCAGGAAGGGAGTATCTGACAGAACGAATGAGGTGTTCCCTAGCAAAGACAACCACATTAATCACTAAAATATTTTCCTGACTATGAAGTAATAATGTGGTTTTAAAATATCCAACTGATAATGGTATTAACAGCTTTCTATTTGGAATATACATGTTTTTCATGAGAACAAGCAGAATAATTCTGCATAGATTTTTAATTTTATAGCACAGATCTATATATACATACATATATCGGCGTCACAGAAATGCATCAACATTACTTGAAATTTTTTCCAAAAAATGATACATATATCTTGACCAGGCAAAAACCTTTCTACATCATGGTTTGAGCAAACAGGATGTGCTGCCTTCAGACACAGAAGGCATAAGCTGCTGATAGCAATTCAGCCTTTTGCACACTCGATACCATCTCAGTTGTATCTTGGTATTCCTCTTACTGCCATCCTTGCCATTTGCCTGCTGTTCCACTCCTTTTCTGTCCCCAAAGCCTGAGCTGGCCCTAATGGTTTTAGCCAGAACTTTGCTACTGAATTTCTTACTGAATTTAGTAATCACCTGTTTTTTCCTCTTTAGAACTTCTAAGAATCTTAGCAACACCTTTTAGTACTACTGTTTCTAATAACTTTTACTGCCCATCTTACATTTCTCATTCCCAGGATGATAATTCTGGTGGAACCAAGGAATCTTCTCCCTTTCTCTTTTCCTGAATACTGTACATATTCTTCAATATTCATGCATTTCTCTCTGTCTTCACTCTGTCAATCTCAGCCCATTTGTAGCCACCTTTCTCTCTGATTATAGATAACTTTTCTCTGTCTCACTTTGCAGAATGTCAAAGATGCAACCAGTAACTTGTTTTTCTGTCACAACAGTGCTGACATTTGTCTTTGTCTAAACCCATCTCTCTAATGTGTTTTAGATTCAGAGTTAAGCTCTTTTTGCTTGTTTACAGAGCAGGTGGAACTTGCTGTTTTTCATCACAGCATTTATGAAATCCTTACATTAATCTAGCAGTTTACAATTCCAGCTTGTTTATGTTTCGCATTAATCGTCTTATTTTAGTTTTTTTTTTTTTCAGTTATCTTTATTGTTTTTGCTTAATCTGGTCTTTATTTTGGCTGCTCTTCTATAAAAACCTGATTGCAAGGTACTGTGAGATTTTGTTTGGTTTTGATGGTGTCTCTGCAATTCAGCAATCTGTTGGATATATTCATAGGAATTATAGGAATAAACTTAATTCTCTTAAACATAATCCCCTTTACTGAGGTAAAATTCTGTTCTTTTACCAAGTCTTAATTATGCACCCCTAAGTCTTTATTTCTGACTATTGAAAATAAACTGTCTGATAAATACTGGAAGTATAGAGGAAAAAGATAACATGTAAGTCTTATTTCTTTCCCCCATGTTAACTCTCACATTCAGTCCCTGGGGGAATACTGGAGTTTCTTTCTATTTATGTTGTCATCTGCTGGGAACAAGGGACAGTTATATTTGCTATTTAGAAAAGTCAATAAGTTTATGAAACTGCAGTAGTAAATCTTCTATCCATTTAGCCCATTATGATTTCAGCTCTCCAGGAAGCCCACAGGAATAGCTGCCATATTTTCCCAGCAAAACCCTGGGCTTTGAAGCCTTGAACTTGGCTTTTATTTTAGGGCTGTAAAACATCAGTTCACGTTTATACAAACAATGTTTACCAACTTGGCAGCTGTTCCTTCTGAACAGCTATTGCCAGAATGAGTGACTTGAATTTAGATGCATTAAAAAATAAAAATTAAAAAAAACTAGGTGAAGTTACTCTTTCCCCAATAATTAATTAATTTGTAGCTGTTTTATTTCTTGACCAAGTCCATAGTTTGCTTGATGTTAAAGGCAACGCTTCTACAGAAAACTAAATTGAACATTTTCAGCAAAATTGGAGATAAGCAAATTACCCTTGGCACTCCAAAGAAACACAGGAAGATGAGGAACCACATACTCAGTACTTCCAGCATGGAGCTGACTGACAAGCCAAACTGCAACTTATTAAACCATTTCAAGCAAAAATGTTGTGCAAATCATCAGTGATGGAATTTATAAAAGTCCCTGCATCCTCCACTCACAAGGAAAACACTATGCCACTAAGTCATTGACAAAAGAGATACAGTGAATCTGCTCCTCTTAATTAACAAATATTAGAAAAATACCTGAGTCATGTAACAGCTTGAGTCACACAACAGCCTCGATATTATCTGGACTCATGCTGGAACAATTCCATATCAAAAACCTGCTTAAATTGTGTTATCCCCATTTCCCAGCATGTTGGGGCTGTTTGCAGAGCCAGTATGGTAAGGGAATATCACAGAACAATCATGTTAACATCAGTAAACACTGTCAGCAACAAGCTCCAATATAAAGGCCCTATAACTGCATCAACAGAATGCTGTATCTGACTGACGACCACCTGGCAGCAGCTCCCCTTGGCAGCAGACAGCCTCTGGCCAAAGCTTCTGGCCAAAGCCAGGCTCTGACAGCCACTTCAGGTAAGGGAAAGAGGGTTCATGTCTGTATTTGCTTATGTTGCCATCCTTGTGCCTGCCATGGCAAGTCTTAGTTGTGTTTTAAATCTGTGAACTGCTCCAGTCTCATTTCTCTGTGCAGAGCTTTCAAAGAATTCTCAGAAGATGTGAAATGCTGTTTGAGTGGGTGCCTAAGCTCATTCTGGGCTGCACCTCAGTAAGGAGACCTGAAGTATTCTGCAAACAACAGTGTCATTGTTGATTTCAAGGTATGTCTATACTGAATCTGCTTTCTTCTATTTGTGTTTGACTTGTTTTATCTCTATCTTTGTCTGACCTCTCATGTATGACTGATGTTTGGAATCAGTGGGCAGCAAGGTTGTGATTTCTTGTCCATTCAATACTACCAAAATAATCTTTTCTCTCCCAAAAACATACACCAAAGCTTATATACAATTCATAATACTTGGTTATACATTAACTTGATTATTCATGCAAAACAACAGGGAAGAAAAGATAAATTGAAATATTAAGAACAAGGGTTTCACAGATGTATAGAGAGTGATGCAAGCTGTTTTTTTGGCAGAGCTGTTATTTGGTCATTAAGACTGGTTAGTGTGGGCATTGGATGACTGCAGCATAATGGTGTCAAACACGTCAAGGACTATAAAAAGTTTCTCAGGGTCTTCTAAAAGAAATTTTCTCATGATCTTCTGAAAGAACATCTGGACTTGCTTATGCAGTGATGTTCAGGAAAGACCCAATTAGCTATGAGAAGCTAATGAGCACAAATTAAAACATATTCAGAATCCAAATAGGATCATCTACAAGAGGATTTAAGATGCTGCAGCTCATGACCACTAATCCTCCACCAATCACTGAGTCATCCGTAGCTGTCCTAAATATTTCCACACAAAGCTAGCTACACTAGGAACTCTGTATTCCTCCTCTGGATTCTACTGATTTCCATTATTCAAGAGCTAAAATCTCACGAATTGCACTATTCAAACCACAGAATTTCACTTTTTACACTGGAAAGAATTACTCTTCCCTCCATTGTACATGAAAGATGACTCACCAAAAGTCTGCATAACACTATCCAAAAAGTGGCAAGACCATGTTTATTTTTGCTCTAATACAGCTGGTCCTGATCCACAACAGAACCATTTCACATACTCTCCAGAAAAGCTAAACTTCCAAAACAGGGGATAGAACAGCATTTACTTATATAAAACAACTGTTTAACAAAAGAAAATACACATTCAAACCCACTCAAACACCAAGCTTTTTGGCCTGAATTTTATGGCTTTAAGAACATATTTTTTCACGTGTTTCTCAGCACAACAATCCCAACAAGAAGATATCAACAGGCCCCACTAAAATATAACTTTTAATTATTTTTGAAAACAATTCTTTTGTGTTACAGATACAAGCACAAAATGTGGACTAAAAGCCAGTCCTAATGGATAAAATGTCTCTCACAGGTGACAGACTTTTGTGTTCAGAAAAAAAAGGGAAAAAAGCATGGTGGCAAAGTAAATAAAACAATTTTTGACTGACTTGTCAGTTTGCTTAAATATTTTTCTATTGTATTCTTAGTCAAAGTACCTTTAATTCCTTCATTTAATAAATTCGTTTATTGTAATATTTTTATCAGAACTTGTGTCAAAACCAACGTTTTATATAACAATAAATAAAATCTGAGGAAAGAAGGACAAAAAAGCCACTGAGGTCTACCTTTCTAAATTGCATGAGATCTTGGAAATGGCTGCTTATGCTTCCTCCCAGAAAAAATGCACATTTTATGAGCAATAGCTTGACTAATCAGATATAGAAAAATTTAAAGCATCAACAGGCAGTTCATACAGAATGATATGGGGAGTACCAATAGACTGAATATTTAACACACAAAAAATTATAAAGGTAATAAAAACCCCCACATTTTTTCCAGAGCTGCTGCATATTTTTTTCCCAGCATGATGGCAATGCCACAAAAGATGGCCATTTTATTAAACAGCATGACTAAAGGGTTTTAGAGTTTCGTACCAGACATAAAACAAAAATAAATTTCCAAACACGGACTATTACTCTTACATATTGAAATGGAAAAGCAATTTCTCCAACAGACACACCTACAGCCTTACCAGACTGACCTCAGCAGTATGTGAGATTCAAGACTCATTGGAGAGTATATTTTAAAACACTTACTGGAAAATGTGGTAGAATGAAACAAAGACCTCAGAAAGACATATGGCAGCAGATGAAGTGGGTGTTTTTCTTGAGACAGAGGGTACTCAAAAGTAAAGGAAATTAGGTAATTATTATTCTTTCTAGATTCTTATGTATTCAATATTGTGTCACCCAGTATACTGCTTGTTGTCCTGGATTTCAGATATAAACAAGTCCTGAGAAGGGAAATTTGGCTAAATGGGAGGTAACTATTGTTGCTGTTGAAGGGAAAAACAGAACTCTCTAAATGGTTAATTATGAGGCACATTTTTATAATGTTTATACCAAGTAAACTACAGAGCTCAATGAATTCAAGTGGGGAGTATTTTCAGCAAATATGCAGGAAAGTGGTCTATCAAATTTGATATCTCAACAGCACATACAATACAAATGGGACCAAGGTCCTGTAAGAAAACAGACCCATGCACCATTGGAATAATAAATGTAATCTAAATAGCTAAAATCTTAAAAGGACTAAAACCTGGATGCAATAGGAATCACAGTAGGAAGATGAACTATCAGTACCAGTTGGTCATGTTGGAAACTGCCCCTAATACAGAGCAACTACAGTGCGGATTGTTCTTGTTCAAGAAAGATAAGAATAGATTGAAATAATTTTAGAATTGCAGAAAAACACTATCTTACACAGTGAAACAAAATTTTACCTATTCAACCTGGTAAAATAAAGACTAGGACAGGTGTGATTGGCATCTAGAAATTCATCAAACAGATTAAATGGCGTGAAAAAAAGAGTAAAATTGAGTTGTTTAAAGCAGACTTTGTAGCTATAACATGAGTAAATAGGTGCAAATTACTATGAACAACTTAAGAGTATGAATTCATGAAGATTTATAATCGTTTTGGGGGTAGGGTGGGGTGGAGGTTTTATCCATTTAGGAATTATGTATTCCACATTATCCATAGTGGTTGAATGAAAATTGCAATCACTGACTGAGACCTTCTCCAGTCCTGTTCTACACGTAAATAGCTACATGTGGGAGTGCACCATTTTAAAACAAAGACATGCATTTTCAAACTGGGAAGATGTCCCAGCTACAGGAAAAAGGAAGATAAAAACCTGAAAACTTATCTACAAGATCAGGAAAGATCCTCCCATTCTTATTCCAGTGCTGGCAGATGCTCGAGGCTTGTGACTCTCATGTTCCAGATTACTTTGCTAAAACGTTTTGGCTACCTCTACCAGCTAAATTTCCAAATGAAAAAGCTAAACACATATCAGAGTGATGATGGTCAGGATTAAGCCCGGAAAAACATCTTAGTGTTTACAAATTTTCTCACAATTAATGTCTTCTAGATTTGGATTGGTAAAATGCCAGATTTGCATTGGTTTTTGTTTGTAGCTAAAAGAAGGTGAGCTTCTTAGTTTCTATATATATTCATTCTTACTGGTTGCAGCTGAAAAAAAATTGTACTTCTATGACTAGTTGAATAACAAAAAGGTATTACTGCTGGTTCACAAAATGACAAATAATTCACTTAGGGCAAGGCATATTGAAAAGCAAGTGTTTGATTTTATCTTCAGGAGTCTGAAGAAATTCTAGGTCATTATGCTGAATATTGTTTGCAAGATTCTGTATCATTGTATATTACCCTTGTTATGATGAAGCCAATAAACCCCTCTTTGCTTTCACTAAGCAAAGAGCTAATCATCACACTACAAGAAAAGATTAATAAATATAATTATAACATCAAGCTGCTTTTTCAGAGTAAACAATTCATATTTGCTCCTGTCTCAAAATTCTCTCCACTTTCTTTCTCATGGTCTTAATTATCTATCCTCTTTATTTTTAGACTTTTATTATTTCCATCTATGTTTACATGGAAAATCTGAAGATTTTGTGTCTTGGATGATGAGTGAAAACCAAACACAAATTTCATTAAGAAGCAGAATCCTGCAGTGCCATAAATGGAAATCAAAATGGCTAAACATACCCATTAACAAAACAGCAATTCCCAAAGAGCTCAGTGTTGACTTAATTCATCTCCTTTCTGAAATCACTGGAGGACAATGACTTCCCCAAAACCACAACCAGCCCATAGGAAGAGCTTCTGTTATAAAACTTTACACTGAAAGACAACACTCAGGTGTCTGATCTTTCTGGGTTTATCCTGTGGCATTGGCACATTACTTCTTGTTTCTTTGCAGGTTCTTTTACTCTTTAAGACTAAACTTTTAACAGTGATTGTAATTCTAATCTTCAAAATGAATTTTCATTACTTAGAACTCGGTGGCTGACATTATATTAGCCCTGATACTGTTTCTTAAACATTTCAGAGAAACTCAGGTTGTGTCTTAAGGAAAAAAAAAAAAGCAGTTGCTGTTCTGGTTCCATGACTTCTTCCAGCAACACTGGCATCAGCTGCAGAGTTTTGTTAGGAACCGCAGGTATCTCTCTTCACTGTCTGTCCTACAAACAGGCATTGTGTGTTTCTAACAAATACTGTGATGCTACACTACTTTATAGAAGGAATAAATGAATGACAATTTCTGTATTGGAGTGAATCACCAAGTACTTAGGCTTTTTAGGAAATATTTACATTAATAATCAGTCACAGTCTAAGAAAAGGGTAATGATGATGTAGGTATCTCCCAGAGTGGTCTGTGCTCTGTGGCACTGCTCAGTCAGAGCAATGACTCACTTTATGGCTTCTTGTCACAAGAGATGTGAAAGCTGTGACCACATTCACTTCATTTAAAAGTATTCCCTCTCAACATTCTGATCATTTGACAATCCTAAAAATATTGAGTAATCTAAAAGAAACTTGATAAGGATCAGTACTGCCAGAAAGTGAAATTCCTGAAGCAGGTCAAGAAGCATCCTAACATTTAGTACTCATGGAAGTGGTGCCTCTGCCTTGTTTGAACTAAATCCAAGGGCATCACAGCCAGAGAAGTTTCGTGTAATGATTAAAGAAGTGACAGCTAAGAAGTGACGGTGCTGGCCCAACATAACAAAGATTTCCAGTATGCTTTTCTTAAGGTTAATTCACTCAAGTCATGCCTTAAAATCTCTCCTGATTTGGGAACTTCATGTAAATTTTATGCAAGTCTCAAAATTGCATTGGTGAAAACACTAACTAGGAGTGGAAGGTGAACATTTGTCATGGCTGTTGAAGGGGAAAAATTGCCAGAAATTGATACCTTGGTTTACGGTGACATTCTTGCTGAGAATGCAAGGAGAATCTTTAGGCAGAGCAGTCTTTGCTGATCTCTTTGTTTCCATCAACACCAATAGTTTTGGCTCCTTAGAATCATGGTACCCCAGAGTCCAAGCTTTGGTGCACAGTAGATAACTCTACTAAAGTGTAAAAAATATCAGAGGAAGTGACAATAGAGGTTTTACGGCAGCTGGAGTCTAGACTATGGTTTGTTCCAAAATTAGGGTTACAAGACTTGAAACAAACCAAATGTTTGATGTGGTGTAATGCAGTAAGTTCAAAGTGATTGCACCATTCCTTATTTATTGTCTCTCTCTAAACTAATAATATGCAATTAGTTAATTCTATAAACAATCATTAAGAATGTACTTCATGTGAGGACAGAGTTCATATATCATTTATGTATTATTAAGCCATTAATGGAAAAGACAGCATTACTAGTCTTGTGCAGCTGTTGGTGGATGCCACATCAACAAATACTTGACTGAAGGTTCAGAGCATTAGAACATGTTTGCCTCAGAACAGGGAGAGTGAGGCTGGGAGGCTGAGAAATTCTCATCACTCTCAGGCAAAAGACAGCTGTACACTGCTGGGTTGCTGGAGCAGATATGTATGAGCTCAAGCATCATTTTCTGAGAGAAATCTTGGGCTACTGATCCACAACCTTATTTTCCTACAACATCTTATACACAAGAGTAAGTCCCCTTCTTATTTAGGTTACTGTTCATATTCCACAATCTTTTGAGGCTTCCTGTAATTCTACCCATAAGCATTTCTTGAACATTGCCAGTAGGGGTAGAGAAGGATACTATTATGCAATTCAGAGCAAAATGGTAGACTGGAGTATTAACACGGATAAAGTGAATCCTAAACAGGATTCACAGAGTTTATACATGTTGTATTTTTGGCAGTACTCATGTGATCACGGATAGCCATTAATCAAGGTCCTCACTGACACAAGAGTTATGTTGCTTCTTCAGAAGCAAGTTGCCTGTGTGGTTAACATCTGAAATTAAAAATCTGGCACTAAAATGAAACCATGAAATGCTAATACTTCTTAAATCAAGACTACTATTTTCACCATAAAAGGCATTCTCCATTATCTGCAAGGGACAGAGGATACCTTGCCAATAATCATGTCACAGGCAAAGGAAACCCTCCCGACAATAAGATTCAAAGTACCCAAGTGTTCTGTGGAATCCTTACACCACAGAGGATTACTCTTTGACATTACTGGAAAACTATTTGATCAACTTCAGCACTGCAGCCTATGGAAAATTAAATGCAATTCATAATAAGTTTTTAAAAAATAATTATCTATGTGTAAGTATTCTATTGGCTTCCAGAGCAGTAGTATTAATAGCTGCCATGAAATAAACAGAAAATTTCTTCTAATTTCTATTTTTAAACAGTCTGAGTTTAAAAAAATCCAGTATTTTCCAAGAACATCACATCTTATAACCGTGTTTTCTTTAGATCTTCTGTATCCTTCTGTATTTTTGCAGCATCACTTCCCTTTATATAAAACATACCGAGCAGTGAGAAGTTACCTCCCTGGATACAATATTTTGCCTTATATATACTGTCAATTGCACAAACTCATTACTCACATCCTTTGCATTAGAATTTTTTCAGCAGTTAAAACATACATATTCCATGCTGTGAGTTACTGCAGTGGAAGGATTCGTATTTTCACAGGAAGCTCATCTAAGTAACTGCAGAGAAATGCACACATAAAGGGAGCTCACATCACATCACATGTTCTAGCATGATAATACCTGGCTATGTATTTCTTATTACTCACATGTCAAAATTGATAAATGCTGAATAAGATGGATTAATGCTGATAATGCTCTTATAGAGTGTGCCTAGAACAAATCCATAAAAATAAATTAGTTCCATTTGTGGTTTTCTAGTTTAGCTTGATGTAATACCCTGAAATTCCTAGTATTTCATATTTTTAAAGTCTATAGACAACCTGTTCCACATAAATGGTATCTTAATGAAAGTGGAAAGATACATTTCACCTATCTGAACTACATGAAATTTCAAATTGCAATCTTTTTCACAGCTTAAGTTAAGTCTTGCTTGAGAAAAAAAAAAAGTTAACTGGGAGGGTTCTGTGAAACTGTGAAGGGTCCTGTGGGGAACTGTGAAACTAGGTTCTCTAAAAAAAAAAAAAAAAAAAA
>VZTB01015530.1:791628-805197 GCA_013397245.1 Thryothorus ludovicianus | reverse complement strand
AAAAAAAAAAAAGAGAAGAGAGATTTTCCTCCATGATTTTTGAGGCCAGTTTTGCTATTAAGATTATTTTATCAGCTGTGAAGTGTTAAAGCCAGACAGCAAAAACTCACAAGAACTGTGCGGAAGAAAACTTGAGTCAGTTTTGTAAACAAAGCCTTTGAACTAAGGAATTACTCAAACATGCTCATATCAATTAACTCAACAGTATTAAAACCCTTGGAAGAGAAAAGCAGAATTTTGAAGTGCTGTGGCTGAGGTCTCTCCCTCCCCATCTGACCTGAGGAATGGGGCAGTGCAAATCTGAGCTGAAGACAATGGCAGCAGGTGGCACAGAGCTGACACTGAATTCAAGCATAATGACCCAGACTGTCTGACTACTTATATTTTGGAATTACTGAAGAGACAGTTTCCAAATGTAAGAGAAATGCATCAGATCTTTATCAGGACATGTTCATTTTTTATGTCTGTGGTCCCAGCTCAGATGGGTTTATCCTTGATGAATAGTACTTGATGGCCCAAAGAATATTTCCAAGAAATACTTGTAGCAGGACTTAGTACTATTCATCATGAAAAGGGTGACCCTTCTACAAAAAAAAAAGATCCTTAATTCTCTGAGGTAAACATAACTACATCAATTTCTAGAATGGGAAAAACAGTATTTACACATGGCTGGTAGCTCTCTGAACAACCTTACAAGTTTCTCCGGCAGTCTTGAAGGCCATTTTTGGCCATGGCATTTCCCTGT
Organism: Thryothorus ludovicianus; assembly: GCA_013397245.1. Taxonomy (NCBI): domain Eukaryota; kingdom Metazoa; phylum Chordata; class Aves; order Passeriformes; family Certhiidae; genus Thryothorus; species Thryothorus ludovicianus. The sequence continues at coordinate 804,452 of VZTB01015530.1, read as the reverse complement.
TGGGCCTCAAAGACAGTTTTGACAGAGGCACAAGTTCTTACTCCTCAGTTCTATCAGTTAATACTAACCCCATGGAAGACATCAACATGACCACGTTAAAGTGAGGTAAAGAATCAAACTTTATACTCCCACTCAAGATGCACATCCTTCTTATAATAAGTTTTAAAAAATAGATTCATTTTTTAATAGGAATTGGATTACACATAAGTGGAAGGCTTCAAAGCAGGAGGGATTCACCAGGATGGATTCCCCCATCTGCTGGCTCCCTTGCAAATCTAGGTGCCAAATCCAGCTCTTGAGCATCCATTAAAGCAGCCCAGCACTGCATCAGGGTGTCCAGTGAGGCAGTTTTCAGTAAATACAGTGAAATACCTGATGAAGCAGCCTTGTCATTTTAAATCCTTCAAGTCCTGCCTCAGGGAAGGACTTGAAGGGCTTTATTCAAATCCTCAGTGTTTATTTTCCTGGGTTGCATACACAGCCCCACAAAATCCAATGGGAATTTGCTGAGGGAGGTGGTGCTGGTGAGGGGAGGGACAGGCACTAAAAAAACCCGAGGCAACGTGGAGAAAGTGCTGAAAGGAGTGACATGATATTGAGAAATGTGCACCAGAACACTCCTAAAACAATGGAGTGCAACCATCTAGATTTCATGCAAAAGACTTTGAAGTATTTTAGACATATACTGAGATAAACCTTCCTCACAGAACCATCAGGATTTTTCTTTCACTGCAGGCACACAAATGCACATTTTCAATCTTAAGTACAATAATGATTTTTTACCTACTGTGTCAGACCTATTATTTTCTTTCTAGATTCTTAGTTATAACTAACATCAAAATATTACTTTAATCTGACTACTTATGTATTTTAAACATTTTTTCACATACTAAATGAAACAATGCATGGTTGAAGGTCCACACTAAATCACCTGTAATGTCTCATTTTGTTTTATAACAGCTGATCTTGACAAGAGAGAAATTTCAGCTTACTCAATGTAGCTTATTTACTTTTTGGAAACAACAGGTGTTGTAACTTGTTTCTGATTATGAACCTCCTAGTCACAAATTATTTCTCTGGTAGCTACAGAAAATTATATCATGAACCTCAAAAACCTTAAAAAATTTTAAAGTTATAATTTGCTACTATATATTATCAGTTTTTAGTGTTATATAATCTACAGCAGGACAGTGACTAAGGGGTCACTACTCTGGTATTGCAATAGAACTAATATTGATACACTATTGGTTGACTCAAAGACAACTTTGAAACAAAAATAACTTTAGAAAACAATTTTTATCATTTAGCAATTCTAATGTAGAAATAATATACTTTTAGTTTTGGGATTGCTGAAAGAAGTTTAATATTTCAGTCTGTCTTCCTCAGAGCTTAATGAAGCATGTATGCATGGGGGGGCCTCATTTTGCAGTGACAGCATGTGGACATGAAAAAGACACTTGCTGCAAGCCCAGACTAGGTCACTGGACAAAAGCACTTCTCCTTGGAAAGCTGGGTCTCATAAACATGGAAAACCTACTGTGTCAGTACCCTCTTGGGCCTCTCCCCCCTCTTACCAAGACTCTGGCTGTTTTGTCTACATCCACAGCAGCTCTGAGCCCAGCTTCTGTCACATCCTAAGGGAGATTCTATTTGTGTCCTCAAAAGTGAACCACAAACTTTGGGAAGCAGCAGCATCTCCACAGTGGAACATATGAGAGGCACCTCTGACAAAATCACATGGCAGTGCATTTATAAATTCACTGAGATTGATTGAAAATGGATGTTGGGTAGCAGTAAAAAGGGAGAAAAAAGTTAGTCGTCACCTGGAAGTGATTTACAAGACCGTGCTGCACTTGGTAACAAAATCAAGATTTCCCAAACATGTAAACATCTCTCTGAGAGCTGCTGAAGTCATAGGATCCATTTTTCCATTTTCTTTGGGTAGTCAGGAGAAAGAGAGCTGGTCGTTGCTGAATCACCATGCAATAGAAAGTACCTTGTCTTGGCCACTGACCTGCTGTGCAGGTAACCTACAAACTGCTTTGAACAGAAACTCTCCAGGGTGCACAATTCTTCACTACACAGGCAATTTTCCATTATTTAAGTTCCAGTGCTTTGCAGAACAGATTATTCTCCCTTTGAGGTACAGTCTTTAGCACACCTGTATTTTAAGAAGCAAGAAATGCCCAAGCAAGACAGAAGCTGACAAAGGCAGAATATTGCTTGTTTATACCAACAAGAAATGTACTTCTGCATCAGAAGTAAAGGCAGAAGCTGCATAATTCTGAGCTGTTAGCAATATTTTTAGATTTTCCTCAGACTAACGTATTCCATACACTGTGTGGAAGCAATTTTATTGCAACTGCACTAAGAAATCACTTTTCATGAATTTCAGCTGTTGTAATAGTGAAAGAGATATTTTAACAGCTGGTTTACAGCTGGTCCTTAATATAGAGAATAGTGTTAAATAGAAGAGGGCAGCTTTTTAAAGCTGAAGGTGGTGTGATCATGACCACTGGAACACTGGTGTCTCTGACTTCTCTCTAAACCCCAGTGTGAGAAACCATGCCTTTGTTATTTCCAATTTTGCTTGAAGTTTCAATCTGTTTTCACTCTTTTTTCATAATTTTTAGTTGTAAGACTGTAAGAAAGTAGCTATACTCTGGGTAAGATTATTAAAACTCATTTAAAAAAAGTATATTAGTGTGTGCAAATGCCTTTGGAGAATATTCATGAGGAAACAGTTCTGCAACACCTAATAAAGAAAAGCTGCTCTTGCAGTGGAATTGGTTGCTACAGTCTCCAAACCAGGATACAAAGGACCTTGGTTTGCAGCAATGTAGTTTTGGCAATCAGGGGGAAGCATTAATTGTGAGACTATGTGAAAATAGTCCATCTTTCTCTGAAAGCAACAATAAAAACCTACCCTGGCTATCTGTCTTTAATCCTTATTGGAGAACTGGAGCCTTAAGTGCCCAGATTTACCTACCAGGTGTTAAACCTAAAAACCACCACCAAGTTTCCATACAGCACAGACATTTTTGCTGTCTTGCTGCACTGAGTGTGGTTGGGAGGGAGTTAATTTTCTTCAGGACAATCTGTAGGGTGCTGGGTTTGACTTTTATGACCAAACCAGTGTTGACAGCACACCAGTGTTTCAGTTACAGCTGAAGAGCTCTTGCCAGCTTTGCTGTCCCAGTGACTATGCTGAGGGTGAGCAGGAGTTTGGGAGGGGACACAGCTTGGACTGCTCAGCCCAAAGGACCAAAGAGATTTTCTAGCCCATATCAAATCATGCTCAGCAATAACTGCTCAGGAGGAGCTGGAGAAGAGTCTTCCTAAAGTTACTGCTGCTGCCCGTGAGCTTTGCTCATGTGATGCTGTGACAGATTTTTTGTACAGGTACACACTGTGTTCAGGGCCCTGTCCCATTACCTGTTTCCTTTTGTCACTTCAACTGCATCACATAAGAAATGCAACAGGGACATAACAAAGGAAAAAAAACCCCAACCTAATTAATGTAGCTAGACTGGCAAGGCACTTTAACATGCAATAATTTCCGTATTCATATAATTACTTGTCACAAGGGAAACACAAAGGAAATCTTCTGTCCTCATAAACGAAACACTTTTCCAATGTTGATGGTACCTTACTTTTCCTGGCTAAATGCATCCTGTCCTGCTATGATTGCTGTATCAACACCCCCATGGAAGGCATTTTAACAGTATTCATTCTGGTTATCCCCTCCAGCCTTACAGCATCACCTCTAGTCCTTATAGAACTCAAATCACACCTATCTCTATTTGGACAAAATACACTGTCTCCTTTGAACTTCTACCCATGACTGCTTTACAAGAAAGGGAATGGGGGAAAAAAAGTGAGCTGTGTAGATCAGTGAGTGGACAGCATGCCATGCAGGTCAACCTCTGCACATGGCTGGGCACAAGAGCCAGCAGCCACCACTCAAATTTACTGCTCTTGGGCAACGAATGCCTTGGAAGGAGAGATTCTGCTTCATGGCCTGCCCTCCTTCATTAGCAGACAGGCTAATAAGATTTTCTTTGGAAAGGTTTTGGCGAAGGGCACTAATATGAGCTTGTTTTGATAATATTTTTATAGGCACTCTACCAGGTAAATTATACAGCTGAGAAAATCCCAATTGGTTTCACACAAACTCTGAACTTGAGCAAAAGGGCATATGGTCTACTTAGCTACTCCAAATTACTTCCTAAATCAAGATTAAGGGCTAAGGATTATGACAATAGAGGATAAGCTACCCTCGTAGAAAAGTCCTCCTGAAAAAGGAAATCTATTCAAGCCTTTTATTAGAACCTACAGGCCTGATTTAAGGTAGAGATTTCAGATAAGCTGACTTTGGAAAAGGTCTTAAAGAGATTTAGCATGGCCCGTTATTAGACGTGTGTCTGTTCTAAAAACTACTGATCATGGCTTCACTCAGTTTTATGCCATTTGAGCTGAAATAACCTGAGGCAGGAGAGATGCACCTCCAAGTTATTTTCAAACTCAGATCCACTTTGTGCTCTAGCTGCACTTCTCCTCAATAACTTTGTACTTAGTCCACTGCTAATAAAGCCCTTAAAAAAATGTTAAAGAATCCTGCTGTTTATGCTATGATTACAATCTGGTATGGACAAACTTAGTGCTGTTCAGTGCATTCCAAGATTCCCTTTGCCTTACATTTCCACACTATAATTTAAAACAAAAAAACCCCAACATAATCCAAGTAACTGTCCATCAAACCACATGAAAAGATTTTCAGTTCATATCTGAAGTCTTGTCATGGAAATAAAGAGATCTGTTTGTCACATAGCCCTGGACTGGAATCACATCCAGTCCTTAAGGGATAACATATATACTGCACTTTGTGCAGTAGCTTTTGTTTTCTTAGCAGGTGACTTTAAAGAAAAATCAATGAACAAATAAATGTAGTTAATATGACAGGAGAAAAGCCGAAGACACAAATAGGACCTAATTCTTTCCAAGAATATTTTGAATGACTCTGTTACCAGAACATTTGGTATCCTAGAAAGCAAGAAATAGGAAGTGGGAGGTAATCCTTAGGAAGCAGAGTCTGTTTTCTCTCTGCTGTTTTGGGAGTTCCTAGGCACTAAAAACATTCATTTTGTTGAGCTCAACTATTTTTACTCAGGGTGCTAAATTTTATAGACCAAAATAGGAGCTTCTGAATGTACTCTGAGTTTTTCAGTTATTTTAGCATTGCAAACTACTTTTTGATAGCTTTGAGAGAATGAATGCAGTCAGAATGGCAGGGGGCTTTTATTAAAACTATATTTTTGTCCTTTTCATGTATTTTTTCTATTCACCTATACAAGTACTCATGTAAAATTTATGAGAATATGCATATTTTTTCCTTTAGCACAGCTGGAAGTTTTTTATCACTTTTTAAATCAAAATCAGAGACTACGTAAAAATATAGTTACAAAGAACTTTCTGAAGGGTATTAACAAGTCAAAGAATTTTCATTGTGGGATATTGCAAACTTCTAATGTAAAAGAAGTGTAGACAATATCTTGAATTAGCCTGAAACACAGGCCGTGTTACAATGAATTTTCAATCAGATGAACCATTGCAAGTCAAAACTAAACCTAGAGAAGAGCAGTGTGGCTCCACCACAGACGTAGAGGTGCAGCTGAGGCAAACATCATTTATTCTGTGAGCTAATAAATCATTCTCTCCCAGCATAGCTGTATTTTGCATTCTCATGAAATATTGGTCATTTTTCTGGACGGTTCTGAGACACACACAAATGCAAGCATACACAGGAAAAAAAACCAAGAATGTGAAATATCACAGGAAAGAGGCAAGCACAGGTGTGAAAAGCATTGCTAGTCAGCTTTAAAACATCAGAAAATGGATGTGTTCTACCAACTGAATCATCTAAGTGTCTGTAACATGAAGTAATTATTCCCAAGATTTTTAAATAGGAAAGGGAACTGTAAACTGTAGGTTGATTTAAAATTCCTGGAAGTATTTAGCACTAATTTTATCCTAAGTTACATGCTACTTTTTCCTGGAACTTGCCACCTATAGTTCAATCACTGTGGATCATCTTGAAAACTTGAGCACATGTCAATTGGCTTTTACTTTGTTGATATTCATTAGTTAAGCAGCTTTATCCTCAGAGAATTCCCTCTCAGAGGATGGGATGAGGAGAGAATGGCAAATGACAGACAGGAACATGGAAAGCACTTGGTAAGAACCTCAGCAGCTCAGCTGAGTGTTTGCCCAGAGTATATGGGTATCCTATAGTAATCTAGGAAGTGTTGCTAGAAGCATAAAATTTTAGTGTTTTTTTTACTTCAATTTTGGCAGAAGATGCAGAAGTTCCCCTTTGAATTCAGCATACTGGACTACCCACTGTCAGAGGTGGGTAGAGGAGTTAATTCATTAGTGTGTATTTTTTGAGTGCAGTATCTTTTGAGTGGTTTCTCACTTCTGTGAATAAAAATAAAGGCAGGTGCCAGCTCAGGTCACACCACTCAGTGCTCATTTGTCTGCTAATTCTGGAAGGACATGTGGCTCAACTTGCTCTAGAGGCCATTAAATTGAATATTCACCCACTCTGATGGGTTGCTTGTCTTGCAAGAATGCATTCTGCTGGTATTGTTGGGATTATTAATTTCCACATTAAAAACGTGCCATTTGAAAGTTAGTAAGAATTTCCTGTGGAAAAACAGTGATCTGTCTTTATTTCTAGATCTTTCAGAATGTACTGGCACGTGTCATTTGGCAATGGAATCAGGCAACACAGGACAGGAGGGGAAAACAGTTTGTTTTTAGTAAAAGTACTGATTTTGACAGATTTTAATTTCTCCTTTCTTGGGCAGGAAATATTTAATAAAAGCAAGAAAAATGGCACTGAGGCGTTTGCTATCTAGAAATAATATTTTTTGTTCTACCCTATCATCTTTGCTTACTTTGGATTGTTTCTTTCTCACTGATTTGATTTTGTAAACTAGAAAATTCCATAAGCAAGTGAGGAGACAAGAGAATAACAATTCCTCCTTCCCTCTGAAACTTTTTTAAAAATAAATTATTCTCTCCCACATCTAGTTTGCTATGATGGAAACCTTTCTATTTTTGACAGGTGGATGCAGGGCAAAAATCAGTATTTGGGTGGATAACACAGCCTTTCACACCTAAAGGATTCTGTGCTGTCATAAGGACAAAGAAATGACCTTCTAGATTTGGAAGACATTCAGTTTAAAATCGCGTGGGATGATCAGAGATTAAACCCCCCAAACTTTGGGAGAAGGGAATGGCAGAGGGGCAGTTCCTCTGATGACACACCTTGTTTGTTCTAGACTGCAGTTACCTCATTCTATTAATGCATTACTGCAGCACATAAGAAGTATTAGAAGAAGAAACTAAGCATTAAAAACAGAAACCAATGGAGAAGACTCTGGCACCTGGAAGTTACTACTCCTGCAAATAGAAAAATTGAAATAAGGCCTATCTGCTTATGAAAAGTTTCATAGAACACCTCTAACTGTTGCAAGGTAAGAGTTGTGCAGCCACAGAAACACTGATCTTTTCCACCTATTCATTCATTCCCATTAACTTATTTCCATTCATTGGCTCTGAACAGCAGAATCTGCTGAAGCATGAAGCTTCAAAAAATATTCGGTGTTGTTTTTCCCCTGCCCTGGAAAAATGCCATCCCCTTATCCAGGAAAGCAGAACAAAGTGTGAAAACTGTATTTTTTCCATACCTAAATGTACTTGGACATTTTTCCTGCTGTGAAACAGCATCAGAAGAGCAATACAATATTTCATATCCTGCAAATATTCAATATTAAAGAGGACATGAAATGGATTTCTGGATTTGTATAAAGGAGAAAGCATAGCTGTGGAACACACCACAGCATCAGTCAGAAAGATTTCTGTTTCCGGAGATAATAAACTCACTGAAGTACTGAAATAATCAAGTACTGGTTAAGTGGGAAATTAATGCACATAGACATTATTCTTCCCCTATCATTGTCTTTAGTGAAAGCATGAGACGGTTTTGCTGAAGCACATAGAAAATTAACTTCTGGTGGTGCAACCAAGCACATCCACACCAGGCTTACCCTAAAACCCAAATACACTTAACAAGATTATGTACAGTTCAACAGCTATTAATAAGCCAGATAAAAATTGATTTCTATGAGTTTGCTAAGAGTATAATGACTACAGGCTTCTCCTATAATGGTCCTTCTCTCTCTTGTATGCTGTGGAGAGCATTCATACCATCTCCTTAAGCTGCTGTAATATGTTCTGTATATTTTGTACTATGAGTTCAGTATTGTATTTTGGTCAGAACACACCCATGGCAACACTACTCTTCTGACCATTCCATAAATTTGTTCAGTAATGGTCAAAGCTTTGTCAGGGCAAGAATTTGGTTTTTGGAAAAAGCTCAGTACTAAGCCAGTACTTGTTAAAAAGAAATAAGATTAAAAGAAGAAAAAAATTGGCTCCAGAAAGATGTACTAAGTTTCCTGAGCTGCTGATTCATCTTGGTGGAGCTCCACGCATGTGTTTTGAGTTCCAAAAACATCTTCCCTGTGTATACAAGCCCTGGCCAAAGGCATTACAGAATCCAAATTTCAGCTGACAGCATCCAGAAATGTTTTGCAAGCTTGAAACCCTGCACTGAAGAAACAGCATTGCAAACTTGACACAGACTGTGTGCTGTGTCCACAATGCAAAGAGTGGTTTATGCTGTGAAAACTGAGGAGGATTTTGTCTCGTGCAGTTTTGTGCCACTTTGGGGCATCAAGACCACTTGCTCTAACAACTTTTTTCTGAAGCTGCCTCTGGAAAATTCTTGCAATATAGCAGGGCTATGCCATAACACTGGGGGGCAAAGAAAGGCTTTTATCGTGTGTTCAGACTGTCTGAAAATACCTGATAGTTTTTGGAGAATGTTCCCTGTTATACATGTTAGAGCCAGCCCAAAGTTGTACCAATGTATGTGAAAGTAGAAGCAGAGCTCAGCTAGGCCCAGCTCTAGGAACTGGCAGTGACTCTAAGTTTCCTCTCCAATTTTCTCTGGAATGATCAGGTATTTACTGCTGCCAAGATCTCAGCCCTGGTACCTCTTTTTCAACTGCTTTTTCAGTTCTGTAGATTGAGGAGTAGCCTCATTTGAATACATAATTAAATTAAACCTGGAGCACAGAAAATCAAAAAAACTCTGCAACACTGACAATAAAGAGCACTTATAAAGAAATGTTACATACTGGAATTTTTTCACTTAGGGACCTTGAAAAGCTTCACTTTACACTAATGCTACAGTAAGAAAAAAAAATTACATTTGTGTAACCACACCTTGGTGATGGAAGGAGCAACTTTAGAAATGTCATATATAGGAAACTACCCATAGAACACCCAGCTATGTATTTGAGAGGCAGGTTAGTTCAGTGCAGTATTTAATGCTGCAAAAATCTCAAATTAACCCCACATTTTAATGACAACATTAAGATGCAACATTTCTGCAGTGAAACAGTTTGGCTGTGATTAAAATGAGCACTTCTAAATTGCAATAGGTCATTATCTATAGGCCTTTTATAAAATGTCACAGTTTTCTGTGACTTTTTACTTGGTCAATAGATCTTTTGACTGCAAAAAAGGTTTGCAACTGGAAAACAAGAGTGCCTCATTCTCAGAAGCAAAAAATCATTTATTCCATTATCTAGGCTACAGGCTGGGGCCAGACCCAGAAGATGTTTGCATTTGAATGACTGTACACATAAAAAGAGAGTTCCTGACAAGTCTGTCTGCCCAGCTCAGCCATGCATTGAGAACAGAGTTTTATAAGGGAAAACTAGGTACCAGCACTAAAAACCAGCAGAGCAAAATAATGAAGTATGGACCTTTTATTCCATTGCTTATTCCTTTTATTCCATCCCAGCACCAGGCTGTGGATTCGGCATAAAGATGACTAAAGAGATGGAATATAAGGAGACAGCAGGGAAATCTGACTTTAAGAAAACATTCTTAATAGTCATGGGGAATCAAGAGATACCTACTAAATATTTATATTCACATCAATTGAAATCTTAGCATTTAATTATTTGATTAATTTTTAAAATGGTCAGTCTCTCTTCACATTCTGCCTTCTCATCTGTTAACTGTAATTTTATTCTTCAGAATAGTTCAGTCAAATTTGATGTCTGTTTTCATGACATCAAACCACATTCATGTGGAGTACAGAACATTTTCATCTTAAAATCTAAGATCCATATGCTAGCAGTCTGTCAGATGAACCAAGAACAGGGAAAGTTGTGGGGATAACTGCACTGCAGTGGAGATATGTTCTATTTTTCCCAGTTTAATAAGATGATTCAGAATAAACCCTCGAACAATCAACTCCTGATCCTCCAAACCTCTCCAAAAAAATGACAAAAAAGCAGAGTGTATTAAAGTTGTGTTTTTCCCCAGTTCTTACATTTTACAAAAAGAACCCAAAGTAGTGAAAGCCATTCTCCACAGAACGATGGCAAACCTTGGGGATTTGCTGTTAAGAGTTCAGTAGTCTCCAGTTTGTTTCCCTTCAATCTTTTATCAATCTCTTCCCAAGATGTGACAGCAGATACACAAACTATTTTCCTTATATTCTAACAAACTGATGTTTCAGGAACAGGACAGCCCTACAAAACTTCCTTTCACTTATAGAATAATTCTGACTTCTATTTGGATATAATTTAACTTTTTTTGGGCATATTCTGCAATTCTGACATACTTTCCTCTTGAAATAAGATGTGCCACTCCTGTTCATTGTTATCATGCATGCATATTAGGGCTAAACCAACCATTTCATTTCTCAGTCTAAAATAACACAGAAACTCAGAGTATAAAGAAAAAAACTATTGCAATTATAGTTTGCCTTCCAGTTTTATCAGCAAGCAAAAATCTAACTTTTTACTCTAAATGCCACCCTTTTAACAATTTAACTAAGGGGATAACTGTATATAAGTAATTGTGAATCTTACCTTTCAAAGATATCAGAAATGCAGGTCTGCACTATTTTGCCACCGATTAGCTTAAGTTTATAGATCACTTTAGGGATACTAAAACAAAATTAACATTTTTTAAGCCTAGTTTTTCCAAGTGATATATGCAATCTATGAGTTAGTTTTGGCATTCTCTTTTTCATGCAACCAACTCGGCCAGAATGTTACGTGAACATAGTATTTTAAATATAATTTCTCCCAGCTAAAGAAACTGCATCTTTTTTGAGCAAGTTCTTATTGTTTTTGGCTGCATTATTCTCACTATACATAAGAATACTTCATTACTTGGATTGCCTACATATAACCTTCTGTCCCTTGGCTATTTTCCTTGTTAGGAAATACCTTGCAAAGACATCTGTGCTCATGGCACTTGTGTTAGACATCTGATCCATAAGAATAAATTCAGATTTTGCAACTTAGTGGATGATGGTAACAGTCTTATCTTTTTTCTTTATTGCTGTAGAAAAATTATTATTCTTTTAGCATTGCAACCAACAGACAGAAAAAAATGCATCTCCTGAAAGATGTGAATTGAGAGTTGCTTTAAATGGAAAATAAGTCAACTTTTCACTCCCCTGTATTTTCCATTGCTGTATTTCTGCTATGTGGAGACTGGAAATCTTTCTTTGTAAAGCAGAACAGAATAACACTCATAAAATTTACTATGCCAGCAAGACACTTCTCAGTGTGATGTTTAACTCATGCCTAAACATCAAGAGACAAAACAATTTTTTTGCATGAGTTTACCATGTGCTGGATGTAACCTATACCCTAAAGTGAGTTTTTCCCCTGCTGAAGAAACAGCCAGGCAGGGTATTGCTACATAGAGCAATTTCTTTAGCAAAAAGGAATGTCTGGAGTAAAACTCTGCTCCAAGTCACCTAAAAAAACCCCCAAATCACATTGTGTCCCACTCTCATGCTTAAATTTTTTTTTAGTGTTGCAGGAAAAAGAATGGAGATGCATAGAATATACTTTTAATTAATAGTGTCATGATGCCTGTTTCTCAAGTGACAGAAGGGTTTCACCAAAAGGTGAACAGCAAATGACAGTGCACCTAGGTGTTATGAAATATGACATAAGGAATTGTGTAAAATTGTGTAAGACTTGGCATGATACAGAAGAAAAAGATGTGTATTTATGTGTCACTGCTTATCTTATACAATAAAGAAGAGGGAGATTTTAATTAAAAATAGAGATTACACTACTGCTGTCAAACAATTCACAGAAAACTTAAGTCCTATTCATTTGGTACTTTGCTAAAAGGATATTTCAGGAAAATAAGTTCAGTGTAATCTAAAAACAAGCGTCCCAAACTCCTAGAATATTTAATGCAAGGACTGATAATTCATGTATCTGGACCAGTTCTTATATTAATCTAATCTCATCTGGCCTAGAAATTGAATTACCTCAGTTCTTGGAGAACCACAGCATGCTGAAGGTCAAGGACAGGCAGGATTTTTGACCTGGCATTTTACAAGGTTATGTAAAAGACTGACATTAGGTTTAGACTCCATTGAAAAAGTGTATTTATCAACAAAGTCTTAAATAAAGGAGGAAACTCTTAAATATGAAATTACCCACAGCAATGATCTTTAAAAACTTAAGAGGATTGTCTGACAACTGCCTTAAGAGTACACTAAAAATTCCCCCTTCAAAATACTGTTGCTTAAAATATTGGACATGAATTTTATTGAACATACTCTAACAGTGTTGGGAGCCAGGTCTCACACTGGTTCATAACTGTGCTGGGAAACAAATACAAGACACCTAAACCAAAAA